>CM034000.1:1042002-1306190 GCA_019603395.1 Cyrtorhinus lividipennis
AGGATGGACAGCTAAGGGGGATAGACCAGAGGCCGTGCAGTCCTTTCCGTAGATTAGTGGTAGAAAATTTTAGAAAATCCCTGGACAGACTATCAGTCAGAACCAAAATACCCCAAAGAGCGCTACAAACGGTCGGTTTGGATACACCTGACGATTAAATCAACAAGTAGCTGATGACAAGAGCGAAAGATAAGCTGGTATTTGGTTGGCAGGATGCACTGGGATGAAACTGGTAGCAAATTACTGTCCAAATCCAAACAGAGATTGCCGAGCCTACTACTTATGTTGGTGATTAATTACAGCAAAATTGCTTGTCCACCAAATATGTTGAATAAGACGGATGCCTCCACTAAGGGATTTGCATGGCCAAACGGAACTATCCTTTTACATTTTTAATTTAATCAAAATGGCAGCTCTATTGAAGATTCCTGATGGCCAGGGAACAACAGACCCTCAAATGAAACATTTCTAAACGATAACGTAATTTTATCCTCGTTTCATTTCTATTTTCAGATGGCTGGGCCGTGGTTCAATGTTCGTCTTCTCTAAGAAACAATTTGCCTGCCTCACTGGCAAAACGGAGACGCATGGCGGAAAAATGGTCGACCTCGGAGCGGGAGATGGTGCGACGACGCGTATCATGTCGGCCTTCTACAATGACGTCACAGTGACGGAGTTGTCACAGCCAATGAGAACCATTTTGGCTAAATCCGGATTCAAGTGAGTACTTTTTGTTGAACAAACATCTTCTAATTCAGACAACAGAAGCGGTGAGGGAAGCGGAGGGAACCCATGCAGGTCCAAGTCTCCAAGGCCATTGAGGGTTGCCATGAAGATTTTGAGCACAACCCTGAGCAATTCCAGACGATGACTTATCAGCAACCTTTAGAATCAAATTTGATCTAACGAGGTTGACAATTTAGCTCGTTTATTAAGTAAATTCTCAAACTCAACAATTGGGGGTCACACAGCCTCAAACATGCCAGTCTTTGCTAGCGCTACCTAGTGAGTGAATGCCTCACACTGTCCCGTCCCGCTCCAAATTCAAACTTCCCTGTTTGTAGGATCCCTTCTGATCGCACTGGGCCTAATAATGTCAGCCCTCGAAGCCAAAACGTGTCCGTTTCGGTTGTTCAATTTACAGCCACAGGAAGCCTAAGTCGAAATGAGTTTGCCATGGGACATTTATCGGAGCTTTTGGGGCCCTCAGCACGTGGACGCTTTTTTTCTCGTAATTTTGAACGTTAGTCGTCTCCATTGACCCGAGTTTTAGTGACCTAACACCTACCATAATAATTTTAACAATTTAGAGACCGAAAATGTATGATAATCATGCAAAAAGTCAATCTCTCCAATTCGGCTCAAAATTTTTCATCTAGGCGTTTCAAGGTGTCTAGATCAAAATAAACAAATGTCCGTCCGATTTCGGTAGTAGGAAATTTTCAAAAAATCTGAAATTCGGGTCAGGGACCCGTTTCTGGGTTTAGTTGGTCCTCGAAACATTTCAGCCCTATCGGGCCTAATTTGGGATAGGGGTCAAAACGTGTGTTTCGAAAAATTGATGTTCAAGATTTTCGACTGAATTTTGAACGCTGAATCCAACGAGACGGGTCCCGGACCGATTGGCGCCCACTGGAAGATTGATTGATTGATTGATATTTATTTTATTTAACCACCAGGGGGCAAGATTAGGGCCTACAGGCCCTCTCTACCATCTTCCCCCTGGATACATGCATTACAAAATATAGTTAATTGTCCTCCTGCGAACGTTAATATGTATAAATATATTATACAAGGATATACACATTACATACTGGATAGTTACATTTAATATTCCTCAATAAACTTCTTCTTCAAATTCTTCCTAAACGTCTCAGTCGTTTGCTCTAGCTTGAAAAAATCAAAAAGCTCGTTGTAGAGTTTCGTTCCCTGCACTACAAAGGACCTCTCAAACAACACTGTCCTATGAGTGGGGATTAGGAGTAATTTCTCTTTATTTCGAGTATTTCTGTCGTGCACACATGACATAAAGGTAAAGGCCTCGTACAGATAGGAAGGCCGTCGGAATTTCAAAGTTTTAAAGACCATTGACGCTATTTGAAGTTTCTTTAATTCTTTTATTTTAAGTATTCCTAATTGTTTGTAAGTCGGAGTAACATGGTCGTCGAGCCTCAAACGCATCACAAAACGAATTGCAGCATTCTGCGCTTTTTGCAGCCTATCCATCTCCTCACCATTCATGTCACACATGGCGACCGCAGCGTATTCAAAAGTCGGAAAAACAAGAGACTGGACCAATTGCAGTCGCACACGTCTAGGGAAATCAATAGCTATTCTCCTTAATTGATACATATTTTTGTATACAGTGTTACACATGGATGTTACTTGTCTTTCCCACGAAAGTGATTGATCGATGATAATGCCAAGGTTTTTGGCTTCGGAAACATATTCAAGGGGTGCCCCATCGTAATATAACTGCGGCAATGAGCAAACGTTAGTCCTGGCAAGGATCTTCGTGTTGCCTAAAATCATGACTTTGGTCTTATTTTCATTTACTTTCATCCCATGAGCCACACACCATTGTTTCAATTTATCAAGTTCCACGTTCAAACAGGCGACGGTCTCACTTGCATCTTCAGGGGAGCAGACACGATAGAGCTGGAAATCGTCCGCATACAACATATATTTGGTGTCAGCCTGAAGAAAATTGGGCATTGAAGTGATATAAATAATAAAAATCAGAGCTGATAACACTGAGCCTTGCGGGGTGCCCACCAATACCTCCCTCCACGACGAAAAAGTTTTTTCAGGGCCTTTTACACACTGTTGGCGATGCGATAAGTAGGATTCGAACCAACACAACATAGTACTTGTCACTCCCATCGAGCTGAGCACACTCAGAAAAACGCTGCAAATTCTTACACAGGGGTTGGTTATTCCTCGAACCAGTTGTATGGAGACTCATTTCTTCAACATGGGAGAAATGGGGATAACGGTGGGTGCGGCGGGTTCCAGACCCATTCCAATCGATTCAGTGTCCATGATTTAGTGGAAAATGATACCCTACTCGCCCAGGTACCAGAAATCTCATAAACACATATTCAAAATGGGTAATATATACCCAATTTGACCCATAACTTCTTCCAGTGGGTGCCAATCGACCTGGGACCCACTTCATTGGATTCAGCTTCCAAGATTTAGCGGAAAATGATACCCCACACGCCTAGGTTCCAGAAATCTCAAAAACACATATTCAAAATGGGTAATATATACCCAATTTGACCCATAACTTCTTCCAGTGGGTGCCGATCGTTCTGGGACCCATTTCATTTGATTCAGCGTCCAAAATTTAGTGGAAAATGATACCCCACTCGCCTAGATCGCCCAAAATATCGAAAATCCATTTTTCAAAAAACACATTTTGACCCCTACCCCGCCCAAATTTGGTCCGATCGGGCTGAAAAGCTTGGAGGACCGTCCTAGGCCGGGACCAAACCCCTGACCCAAATTTCAGATTTTTAGAAAATTTTCTACTACCAAAAACGGCGTGGACGGCGGACGGCGGACGGCGTACGGCGGACGGCGTACGGCGGACGGCGGACGGCGGACGGCGGACGGCGGACGGACATTGACCTTTTTTGATCTAGACATCATGAAACGTCCAGAAAAAAATTTTGAGCCGAATCGGAGAGGTTGACCATTTGCATGAAAACATAGGTTGATTATTCAAGGAATAACCAACCAAAACGTCCGCACGAACCAGGTCAAAAGCGGATGAGAAATCAATTAGAACAGCGATACAAATTTTCCTTTGATCCATCGCGCATCTAATATCATCCAAGACCCTTATGAGTGCCGTCTCTGTACTATACCCCACTCGGTAACCGGATTGTTTAGGATTAAGTAGTCTAGGATTCAGTAGAAGAGGTTATGGGTCAAAATGGGTATCTATGTACCTATTTCGAATGTGTTTTTCGTGGGGTATCATTTTCCAGTAGATTTTGGAACTGAATCAATTGGAATGGGTCCGTGACACGCCACGCCGACTGTTTTCCCCGTTTTCCCCATGTTTGATCCTTACGGCGATTTAGACGTCAAATTGAGGCAGGTGAGATTGAGTTTGGAATTGTTTGAATGTTAGCGGATTGTTATTTTCCATTGAGTTTTGGATACTGAAGCGATTCAAATGGGTTTTGATTGATTTCTGTTGACGGTCTAGAGGTCCACCTAGAACAATGAATAATTTTAAAAATTTGTAGCTTTTTTTTTCTTATAACTACGGTTGTACGTTTTTCTGCGAGTGAATTACAAAAAAAAAAAAAAATTGGGAATCATTTATCGAAAGCGGTTGTTCTTATTTAAAAAAACAAAAGCTCGAGTTGTACAATGGTTTTCTCGGCTCTGCTCCCATGAGGCGCTGCTGTCTTTCGCCAGATAAGGAATCAGGGTTGGTGTAAATCAAAGACAATGGGCTTGGAAGCAAAAACCTTCCGAGTGAGGACAATACTATCGGACAGATCCACCGTCGAGAGATGCTCAGATGCTAATGTGAACCACCGCCAACGCAGTCACGAAAACCGTCCGTGCGCTACCAGCGCCCTCTGTTCCCTTCGACGTGTCATGCGGAGGCGTCACCGCGGGTGTCTGTATGTGCATGGCTCAACATGACTTTCGTGTGATTCTCCGCTCCAGATTAGTATTAAACGCTTCACCAATCTCACATACTTATATCCTTTCTACCACAATTGGCTTTCCCATGTACGGTTGGTGGCAGGCACTTTCATTGCACGACAAAATGTTGTCAATGGATGTCTACTCTGTGAATCCTACCTGCCTCCTCCTACTCATAAAGTTCAATAAAGGGCACTAAATTGTCCATCAATTAGAATTTGAATGTTTATTATTTTAAATAACTGTATTTTATCGGTTTTATTGTTATTCCTCGAATATTCAGCCCGATCCGAACCAAACATGGGTAGGGGAGGGGTCAAAATGTGTTTTCAAATATGGATTTTTGAGATTTTTGGCGATTTAGGCGTGTAGGACATTATTTCCGATTAAATTTAGGACGCTGAATCCAATGAGATGGGTCCTGGAACGATTCGCGCCCACCGTGAGAGGTTATGGGTCAAAATGGGTACCTATTTACCACTTTGAAAGTGAATTTTCGATATTTCTGGTGTCTAGTCGTGCGAGGTATCACTTCTCGACTGAATTTGGACGCTGAATCCAATGGGACGGGTACCAGAAAATTGGCAGAGAAATGGAAGAGGTTATGGGTTCAAATGGGTATCTATTTACCCATTTCAAATGCGTTTTTGAGATGGTATCTAGGGGTGTGAGGTATCATTTTCCACTAAATTTTGGACGCTGAATCGATTCGGATGAATCTCCATGCTTCTAGTCCGAGAAATAACCAACCCCTGTGAATGAATTTGCGTTTTTTAACCAATTTGTTGATTTTATTGTTTTAATTAGTTCAATCGTTTATGGTTCCTCCCGTGCTAGTAATCAAAATGTCCGCATCGTTAAAAGTCAGTAGAAACTGTAGGTAGCTGCTTTGCTGGTTTCTTCGTTTGGCCAATTGCTGCGGTTATTGCGAGTGGCGGCGGCAGAGATCAGATTAGCCATCGCTTCAGACCAAGTAGGCTCAAATCACACTCATGATGAGACAAGGGCTAGGAAATTTAAATTACGTTGCATAACTGAACCCGTTTTGTGCGTGAGTCAAAATTATCACCAATATTGTTGAATATAAAACTGTATATTTTGAGAAAAAATAATCTCCTTCTGGTAAAAATTTGCGTAGGCTGTCAAATTCGTTCTACTCCTCTCGATTTTTACTTCCTTTATTATTTTCCTTGGTGTTTCTGGAACTCCTAATAAGTTTTCTTGTGTTATAAAGAAGCGTTATTAAAAGGAAAACTCCGTTTTGCCCGATGAAAAACATCGAGGAGCTCAGAAGCCTAGAACGTACCTTTTGATAAATGAATTTAATCACGAAAATTGTGAGAGGGAAATGAGAAAAATCTCGAAAGCCGTAAATTCCACCAGGGCACCCTACTCAACGTTAATGAACTTCCATTAACTCGGTGGAATGAAGAATTTTTGCCCTCTTTTGGTTGAGGTTATAAACGCTTTTCTGAGATAGAGCGAGACGGAGAAAAAAAAATACAGGCAAAGCAGTTCATATTAAAGCTTTCCTTATCCGGGTAATGACCGCGCATTTTCCACGAACCGTAAACAATGGGTTTCCCCTCCGTCTCATCTACTTCGTTTATTCATTAACAATTTTTGTCGACGAGGGGGTTACAAAAATATATTAAGAACGTGATTAAATTGGGGTGAGATTCACCATTATCCCACCCCTTGGCTCAGAGGGTGGCATCAGAACTTTGGAACTAATTAAAGAGAAGATAGTCAAGGGTGAGAGAATGGCGGAACTCGAGGGAGGTTTCCCCTTGTAGGATATCCGAGGAGTCTTCCTTCCATCGCTCGAGACGAAAATTTATTTAGGTTTATTCTCATTAGCAATTTTAAACGATAAAAGGGACCGAGGCGAATTTAGACGATAAATAACAACGCTAGTTAATCGAACGGCGACTCACTCGATACGTAATGAACAATGAGTCAACAGTCAATAGTCTGTATGAACAAACAGAGTCATCGCTACAGGCCAAAAATGTATCTCTTTGAGATCACTTTGTCTTATATGGAATACATTTCTCTAATGGAAGCGAACGATATCGGATAAAACGAGAAATTTGTACAACCCAAGAGCAATAAATAGGAAAAACAATGGTGATAGACGAATTTCAAGAAATATTATTGGAATTATAACATCGAGAAACAGCAAGCTCAGTTTAAGAAGACGATTTAACATTAATTCGTTGATTTGTGACGTCACAAGAAACATTTTTCAATGGACTACAATCGTATAATTTTTTTTTTTTTTTTTTACTGCGTATTTGTGATTAAAATGTTTAAGCGTTCAAAAAACATGCTTTTGGAAAAAAATTAGTTTAGAAAGAATCGGAGGTGGCTGCCAGAAGCAGTGGTGGGGGCTGCTGACGTCATGGATTTAGGCAGCATTCAAACTACTCAAAACCCTTGCGCGCAGGTTGCAAAGAAGAATACGAATTTGGAAAATGCTACAAAACAGGACCACAAATCTTCCAAATGGCTGATGGCAACGAAAACACACGGCATGAGTGACGTCACAAGAGCACTCCATTCCATGATATTTATTTATGCGCCTAACTCGCCCTGTGATCCGACTTGTTCATCTTCAGTAACATTCTTATCTCTCAAGACTCATTTCCCTTCCCAAGTTGCACCCTTCGTCTGATAACAAATCGGAGAAAACTCATCGGCAAAACGGAATTGTGCGTGAAGTTCGAAGCAATCGCCTTCTAAGTGGCGTCTGACGCAAAAGGGGAGTTGGAGAGAGTTTAATTTTCCCTTTTTTCGGGGTTACAGGGAAATGTCAATATGACATTATCAACAATGGAGATAGTTGATGAGGTGGTATTTGTAGGTTACGCGATTTTTTTTCCCCATCTTCAGTCGGAAAAAAATTCGTTTATGTCCTTCTGATATCATCCCCTACCAGATCGAATGGGGTGAAAAAGCGTTTAACATTTCATTTATGCGGGAAAAGGATCAACATGATTGAAATTCTTCTGCATTTACTGCAAAAATAAGTCGAATATTCCTCAATTTCGGCTCAAATATTACTGTTCATTTACTCAAGTGGAAAGTTATCAACGAATTTGTTAGGCAATGTTGAAAATTATGTTTAGGTGGAGTGCTGAATAAGCTCGAGCCAGAAGGAGAAGAAAAAACGCTGCAAATGGTTCATTATTCTAGATGGATCTCTAGAATATCATTGCCTAACTAGGAGGTCGCACTTGGCCCCTCTCAATCAATTCTGCGTCCAACTGCCTAACAATTTTGACAAAACCTTTTTCGCTGAATAAGGAGTTAGGCAAAACTAGGGCTCTTACCACCCTGAGAGAATTTTATGTTGAATCGGGTACTTTGAATTAAAGCATATTTTTGGAACTGATGGACGGAGCAATATGCTCTATAGCTTGTTTGAGAGCTGGTCTCATGATGAAGCCAATGCTTTGTCAAACCACCCCCTATAAGAAGTCGTGGGGGCACTACATCCTCACTTTCACAGAGGCAAAGAGACATACAGGGTGCCTATCATGGTGGTATGAAGGGGTAGGGTGTCCCTGGACGCCTCTTGCACTGAAAGGGTTAAAGCAGGAATGCAGAGACAGAGGGGTTTGGCATTTGGTCATTTGGAGTACCACACCTTTGTTGCAGTGACAAAAAGTCATTGGCAAACCCTGTGTGTCAGCATGTTTCCTCCCCTTTGAATGGTGGTTTGCTGTGTGTTTAGTGTCTAGTGGTGCCTCCTGCACTGAAAGGGTTAAAGTAAGAATGCAGGGACAGTGGGTTTGGCATTTGGTCATTTGGAGTACCACACCTTTGTTGCAGTGACAAAAAGTCATTGGCAAACCCTGTGTGTCAGTATGTCTCCTCCCCTTTGCAATGGTGATTTGCTGTGTGTTTAGTGTCTAGTGGTGCCTCCTGCACTGAAAGGGTTAAAGCAGGGTATAGGGACAGTGGGTTTGGCATTGGGCCATTTGGAGTACCACACCATGATTCCAGTGACAAAAGGTCATTGGCAAACCCTGTGTGTCAGCATCTCTCCTCCCCTTTGCAATGGTGATTTGCTGTGTTTAGTGTCTAGTGGTAGTCCATTCAGCAACTAACTGCACCATTTGTCCTGTCCTGACCTAATCATGCTGGATTTTCTCAATACCATTGAAGTTAGTCTTTTTTGTTTAGTAGCTGGAAGTTGAAAGACCATGTTCATTGGTTCTGTGTTGTCTATTTTCGTTTCACTCAATTGTTTTCTTGACCATGACCTTATCAACATGTTTCCACATTTTGCTGCTTCTTGATTTAAAAATGTTACAATCGTTCCTAACTCAGACAATTTTTGGTTCTCATCATTTTGTACAGCAATTTGAAATCATAAGTTGGGCTATTCTACTTCCCTGCTTCCATCTCTGTCAGCAGTCATAAAGGAACATTATAGTGGTACACGTGCCATTTTTCAACAAAAACTACAGTAGGTATCAAAGGATTTTGTACATGGGCATAGTCCATCCAAAAAAAAGTCATTTTAATTTAATTTACAGCGTTTTTCTTAGATGCTAGCAAAACATCAGATTGTGCAGATTTTGAATGCTGAAAACCGACTTTATTGCAACATTTGACAAAATATTGTTAAGCTGTCGCCTTGATAATGCGTTTGTGATCACCCGCTCCCGTACAAGCAGTATCGCGGAAGAAATTACATTTGACAGAAAATGCAGCGAGCTATATGATCCATTTCTCCTTTACCGCCCCTCTTTAGATTCAAAATCCCCATTTCTCTTCCAAACGCTCTTATCTCTTAACAGAAACCCCCATATTCGTTGCGGAGACGTTTTATTCAACACATGAATTCCAATGAGTTAGCTTTATCCGACAATTTATATGATGGTCGTGTAAATTTCGTTTAGAAAAAAGGGGCTCTAAAAACCCTTCAAGAAAAAACCTGCGGACAGTCACCGACGCGATAGCTGTCACCAGAAGCGGGTTTGTGAGGCAATAGAGACTCGGGGGGTTGTATATTGTTTTTAGTGGGCTAGACAATACCTACTATCGCAGTCTTTGACGCCTTAACGTAAGTATAAAAAAACCCTCATAAAAAAAACCGTTCATCCTCCCGTTGGCAGCAAAATGGGCCGTTTTCCCGTCCGAAAAGACCAACACCTTTGGACAAACGGTGGTTTCTCTTTCGAACGCGATGACCCTGTCTGCCCGGTAAACAACCCTGGATAAACTTGCGATACAACGTGCGGGAAACGGCTTTAGGAAGATGACAGGCAAGAAATCACTCGGATAAGAGTTGGTTACAAAGAGACACGCTAAAGCGATGAACCTCATTGTGTTCCAAACATAACCTAAACGTCAATTTCACCGAGGTTTTACGGTTTAGCCATTTTAAATATAACACGAGAAACGTAAATTCCATTTATTTAATTGTAACCAGAACAACCTTTAAACGGCAATTCAAACGGCCGTGCAGCTTTGATAAGATTGATAATGGTGTTTTTGTAGGGGCACACTTAAATCCCTGATGGGGCTTTTTCTATTTCTTAACACTCCCCCTAATTACTATAAAACAAATTTCCAGATTTCCTCTCTTAGTACTGCATCCTTCCGTCAGGCGCGCTATCATCTTCAGTCAGTCTTGTCTGTTCTATAATATAGAAAATATTATTTTCTATACAACATACTGATTCGTTTTCAATCCCTTTTGTGCCATTTTGTATTGGGAGGAAGTTTGGATTGAATAGCCTGAAGGGGATTGGCAGGAGATTGGGATAAAGAGAGTAGAGCAGGAAAGTGTGTAGTTGTGGTGGATGTTAGGGGCAATTAACTCCAGAGCTTTTGGGTAAATCAATGACAAAATGGAATAGTAGATTTCCACTTATTGTATTAATTTCAACAATAATATTATTATTTAGCAATATAACATTTATTTTAAGGGAGGTAGGAATTCATTGGCAATATTTTATAGGTTCGTGTTCACAAAAATCAATGAGCAAATCCTTCACTATGTTTCTGACTCATAAGATTTCGTCCTTTTGCGACTGGGCCCACGCTATAAAATAAGTCGAGACGACGTCACGGAGCCAGGGATGATATAAAGAGCGACGAAAATTAAATAAATTTCTAATCAGCTTCTCGAACTTTATTGATCCTGAGGAAAACTTACCTTCTCCCGAGTTTCCCTCAACGTCTTCAAGTTTTTACTTCCAACAGGGCTTATTTTCTTACCCCCGCTCCCTTTTTCTTCATCTTGAAGAGGATTTCCTCCGTACTTTTTCTGGATAAACTTCCCTCCTCGTCCTTCTCTTTCCTCCTTCACCGCTAGTCGTCCCCTCCTCGTTGAAATAAAAAGCGAACGGGGTGTACCCTGAAAAGAAAAGGGCACCTCGTTGGTTCGAGGGGAACGACGTCGGTGCTTAAACCGCTTCTAACCCTGAGCCCTCCCCATTAAGATACTCGTTATTTCTTATCTTGACTTTACTCGTGGAATATTCAGTATTTTTCCTCATAAACCACCTCTTCTTTCTTTCTCCTTTCATTTTTTTCTGCATTAATGTTTATACCTATATAAATATATACATTTTTGTATTTTACACCGCCTAACAATGCTTTAAAGGTGCTCGAAAATATTTTTTCTTGCTTCATGTTAGAGAAACTCGCTTTTCTCCTATTCTTGAAAATATTTTTATTAAAAATGTAGACGGTACAGTTTTGTAATTTTAATACTAACCCCTTGAGAATATTAACCCATCGCAGTGGGCTTGAACTCTCGTGTACTTCAGTACTATATACTTCAAGTTTTCGTTGTTTTTCATTACTGTTTTGTGCCCGCCAAAGTGTCCCTATGACCCTGAGCAAATCAAAAGTGATAAGTTACAGTTTCATAACCTGCCAAAATTGTTTTTTTTACATCCCGACCGACAACTTTGTGCTGTAACGTCAAGGTAAGTGGTTTTTATTGCTAATGTTTCCCATATAAGCCTCAAATTGTTGTATTTTATTCTCAAGATGCTGCTCAATGTGTCCGGGCAGAAAATATTCTAGATATTATCGTGTACATCTTAGGTCTCAAAATATTCAAAAAGCCCCAATGCAATTTGTCGTCGCAATCCGTTATTCTGAAATTGTTGATCATTTTTTATTGTTTCAAAGATGTTTTCATTTAATTCTTTTAGAATTTTCGCTGATGACGACTTCATCAAGCCATTGATTGATGATTATGAGACAGACCTCTCTTTAATATTCCCTGAAAATGATGTTAAAATTTATGTGAATTCGAGCACCCATCCCCTAAGAATTGGTAAGTAATCACAAATCTGCCGTGAGTAGTATGTATCCTCCATTCTCTAGTCTGAAGGTTTTCATGATTTTTTTGGAAAATTTGATAAGTAATTTACTATGGAATAGAAATGTATGTCCATTCTCCCATAGAAAGGTTTAAACTGAGCTTATTTCATGGTTGTTTTTCATTGCAGACAGTGTCATTGCCAAACAACTCACTGGGGAACTGCTCATTACCATGGATGCCAGACGAGGTTCATACTCAAGTTTATCTAGGACTTCAGCCTATTCAGGAAGTATTCACTTAAGTCAATATGGTTCAAAATGGTAATCCCACGTCGACAAATTGTTCAGAGCTCGGAATAAAATGGACATGGAATAACTTTTGAACAGGTTAGCCAAATCGGGCCGCCATCTTGGTTGTCGGTTAACCAATAAGAAATTGTGTAACAAGCTTGTTTTTTTAGCAAAAAATTGTTTAGTTCTTGATCTTCCTTGTAAAGATTGAGTTTAAGAGCAAATAGATCGAATTTGTATGACTCGAATTATATCAATTTTAATAATAAAACTGTTCTGTTATCAGCCCAGCAACTGCTGGGCCCCTAAACTTAGGGAGGGAGGTTGTGATTTTTTTTTTTTTTTTTTATTTCCTTCATTTTTGTGTGATTTCCATTCATTTCCTTTTTTAATGTATTTTATTACTTAATTTTTTCCTGCCAAGAAGGCAGAGAAATTAAATTCCATAATTTTTCCCAAAAGTTACTTCAACATTGTCAGAACTTATACTGTTTTTAGCAATTTAGTTTTTCTTATTAATCTAGCTGACTGAATAGTCGACCTGTGATAGTCATTAGTTTTAATAAAAATCAAGTGTTCTGTATTGTTTTCGCCATTCGCACTCTTGCTGATCCCCAATGATAAATGGGAAAGGACACGGGAACCTCTCTCATTTCCAACTCTTGAAGGAAATGTGAAGGAGTGATGAAGAGCAGCGGGGGGTTGGGGATCGTCTTTATGAAAAATGGGCTGAACAACGGGAGAGACCGAAGAGAAAAAAAAACTAGATATTTTTCCTCTCAAGAGACCTGTCTTCCCATATCTCATGTTTGCATAGAATCGCCATTGTCCGCTTCTCTTCATCCCGCTCCGTGTATTCTTTCGCACCCAAAGTACCCCTCGAGTCCATTCAACACTGTAGGGGTTTTTCGGAACCCTCGTTCCTGACAAATACTCCACTTTGTTCGGAAACGTGGCGCCACGTCGGTTTCAAAAGGCCGTTCAGCGATCACTGACGTAAGTGGAGGGTAACTAATATGTTGAAGACAATACGTAAAACCGCATCTTATCTGTGTTTGAGCAAAGCTGTACTGTTCAGTGGTAGAAAACTGTCGGTCCTGATTCCTTGCTTCTCGCACTGCTCAAAAAATCTGCTTATGTCCGCACATTTCAAACAGTTTTTACGCCCTTATTCATCTAAAGAAAACGCTTCAAGGCTTTCACACTCTCACATGCCGCTGAGAAACTGGAATAAACCGAGGATATTCTGAGCTGATGCCAGAAACTCCAGACTGTTATGAGCTCTCCTGCCTGAAACAACAAAAATTACTTGCGCTCTTGAAACCTGTGAAAAATTTACAATGTTAGTCTTGCCTATTTTACGTCTACTCCAATGCATAACAAATCCAACACTTTATACTTCATTGAATTTCAAATCACTGGCAAAGCCATGCAGCAGAACTGAGTAGTATCATAAGTGCTCCAGGTTGGTCGTATTAAGTGATTTCTGTTGCATTGGGCCAGAAATCATTGGTATAATATGTGTATGAAAGTTGAAACTTGTCATTAATTTAGCAATAAGTATCTGTGCAACACATTCTTGGAAAAATTGCCTCCAGTGTGGCCTCTCAATAGTCTTGTTGTTACATTTGGAACAGGGCTGGTTCAGTTCTTAGTTAACAAGCCCATTGTTTGTAGTGTTGTGGAGAACCACTGCTAGCAGCACTGCAGGGGTGCATAAAGATTGGGGCCAATCAGCGTCTTGTCTCTTGTACCCACCGCCATGTTGTATTTCATACTGTTTTCAACTCACAGAAAGGACTCAGCAATTACTTGTTTTTCTGCAGCATTTGGGCTGTTTTGTTTAAAAATCCTGTTTTTTTTTTTCCTTTTAATTGTTACCTTTGCTTCATTTGGAATTATTTGGAGAGAGATTGAAGTCCTGGCCATTAGGCTAATTATTGAGTCTGATCATACTGGTGAGATGTGTTGCAGAAACGTTCAGACTCCATTTTGCCATCATTGCTAAAAAGACAAGTAGTTTTCTCAGGAACAAAGCCATTCTGGAGTGTCCCTCCAGTATTGCCACTTCAAAAACCATTTTGCTGCCTTCAAAATGTATTACCAGGATTTCCCTCCCATAAAATTGCTCCAACTTTAGTTTTGTTCATTAGCTATAGAGCGATTCATTACGCGTCTGTTGGAACACCACTTCTTGCTCAGTACTAACCCCACTCCCACCCATGTAGCGTCTAAATGTGGAGCATTGTATATTCAATTTATTTTTATTCGGTGGAGTGGAAAAACAATTTCCTATTTTAACCCCCTTTTTCGGACCGTCAACGATGGCGCATACAACCCTCTGGCTTCCTGCTTTCACAGTCGATACCATTTTTATTTTATTTCCGGGTATCCCACGTCGCTTCCCTCTTCCCAAAAATTTTTTTTTCGGAAATTGAAGCGCTCATCGTTTGTGACGTTTGGTCCTTCCGTCAGAGCGAGTGCAATATGCGGATGGTGAAACAGATTTGAGCGGAAATCCCGTTGACAGTCGACGCACTGGGGAGGTTTGGAAAACGAGGGGAAATATTTGCTCAATTTATAACCGGTCATCCAATTTGATTCCACCCCTTGACAACGATTTGAGCGCTGGTTCGGAGGCGGATGAGAATGTCCAACGAAATAACTACCCCCTCGCCTCCATGCAATACGGGGAAAAAACTACAGTCTATGAGACTTGTGTGGGTATCATAAAATTTAACTAATAATAAGACCAATTATTTTCAAATTATTATAGGAATATTTTTTTTAACCTACATAAACTAAACAAATCAAAAAATATGTACCTAATTAAATAAAAATTAAGTGCAAAGTAGTATACACCATTTAACGAGGTCTCTAAAATTGCAAAAACCATTTTCAAAGTATGAACGCTTATCCCATTTTTCAGACCATTTTAGAAGCCTCCTCTATCGACGAACTTTTTGGCGTCTGAATGGTCACCATTTAAGGCAATAAATATAAAAGTGTGCGGAAGGAAAAATGAATTATTAGCACGCCCTACGTCACATCATGAGCTGTATTGCACTCTAGAAAATGTACCCACAATTACCATAAAATCAGAGGTAACTCATATTCTTCCCAACCTTAACGAAAACTATCAGGGACTATGTTTAGCTAGTTTGTTATCTATTTTATCGTAATAGTCTTTAGTAGGACTAAGTAGAGAGGAAATGTGTGTTTTGCCGGATGGTCACAATTACAATGCCTCCATGATTATATCGGTTCTGTGAACACTCAACTCACAAAAAGCAAACTAGGCTCTTTTGCTTTGTGTTTGCTCCACAATCAAAACTTTTGCTGGCTTGTACAAATTTGTATCTGCGTTTACCTGTCGGTTTTCCTTTCCTTGCAACAGCAACATCCTCAACTTTGCAGGGATTATACGGGATTGGTTCTAGATGTTCCCTTATCAGTTTCATTGGAAACAAATCACCGATATCTCTGCGCTTGCGCGTACTATTGACATTCATACATTTTTAAGCTCAATGAGACAGAATTAAGGGATACACTAACTCAATAATCAACCAATTCCCTGATGCAGGGTGTTTGTTTATATTTTTCTACAAGTTGAGGACGAAGAAGAAGACAAACAAGGAAAATCACGTGTTATACATTTGTTTTAGGCCACATTATACAGTTTCTGAGCTTTTGTGAGGGGTTCTTGAGATCCAGTGCCTGAAGGTGAAGGGCCCCTGTGCCATTTCAAAGGCCTCTCACTCAGAAGGCGTCGATTGATAGGGTTTTGTCGCCTCCTGAGCACCCAAAGGAAAAGTCCACCTCTCAAGGTGCCGGAAGAGCTCTTGGGATAGCGGAAGGGGCGAGAAAAAAAACCTCAGATGACCCCGAGGGGAGAAAATACATGGGGAGCAATGTTTTGAATTTTACACGTTACACCTTCCTCCCGGTCCTTTCCTGTCCTTTCATAAGACGCGCCCTTAGGGCCCTTGTCGCTATTTTACTTCATCGTTCTTTTGTCGTCGTCACATAACCCAAGGGATGAAATATTCCGGGGAGATAGGCCGTCAGGATGAAAACATGTGGCAGTTGCGGATGACCTTTCCCGAACAGGGGTTGCCACTCCCAGCAAATTTGAAAACTCCACCGACTCAATCCAATGAAAATTTGTTGCAAATGGCAACGCAACTGCTAATCCTTGCAGACGCAGATTGTACCTTCCTTGGCAATGTTCATCAATTTCCAAAATTGCGGCGTTCAATACAGTTTTTCTCCTTATTTCGACAGGGTGGAAGAAATTGACACGTGGTTCTCAACCAAATATGACCTCGTGTCCTGTTTGAACCTCCTCGACCGATGTGAACGCCCCAAGACTCTGCTAGGGCAGATCAGAGCTGCCATGAAGCCCGATGGAATCGCCGTGGTGGCCGTTGTCCTCCCATTCAAGCCGTATGTTGAGTCAGGTGAGTAGACTATGAAATTGAAGAAAATTAGCGAATGTCAGTTACACATTGCCTGGAGAAAGCTGCGATAGAGTCTGAACCAGAGGAGCTGCTAGTGGTGGGACAATAATGCAACGCTTCCTTGGCATTTTTACATAGCCTACACCTTGTACTACGCATTTATGATGCTTGGTTCGGTTTGTGCCTTAGCATACATGTTTCTGCAGGGTTTAGTAAACACTTAATGCTTTGGCACCAAACCATGTAACGTGTCATGGACATGTGGGATTGCGCAAGCACCTGGACGTTGTAGAAAGCACTTCACTAGGCTTAGTCCTTGCCTTGGCCTGCACTTGTCGGGTTTGATAAGCAAAAATCTGGTTTGTCTTGGCATACATGTTGCCACACCATGCACTACACACGGCAACCACCTGACAGCTGCCATACACTGGACAAGCAATGTGCTGCTCTCCTGGTCTTGGCATTCACTTCAAGGACCATTCAATGGCATGTTCTGCTTTACGTTTCACTGCAGCCGCAACCATAAACCACACCACCATATGCTCAACCGTGTCATAGATGTGACTGTTTTGATTTCAGGAAATCGCGACCACCTCCCGCAAGAAGAACTTCCTATCAAAGGCAATACCTTTGAAGAGCAAGTGCAAAGCATCATCGAGCACGTCCTTATCCCAGCGGGTTTTGTCGTCAGAAGTTGGACTCGCCTGCCCTACCTGTGCCAAGGTGACCTCAACCAAGCCTACTACTGGCTCCACGACGTTGTCTTCTCGCTCAGCCTGGCTCATCGACATTGAATTCGCGAGTTGTTGAGAATTCCCCAAACACATCTAGATTTCCTTTCTGGCTCCTGATTTTAATTTGATCTTCCACGTTGGCATGGGCTCACCACTCAAAAGGGGGCCATTCGAGGGGCTCATTGTGCCAAACAAATCATGTGGTGTCTGACGATCTGATCATTTCTACTCTGATGTTTAGAGCCACTAATTATTACCAAAATTTTGAGATACGAAGGCACCCAATACCCAAAAATTCTACAAAGGTGAGCTTCTGGTTAAGAAATCTACCTCAAAAATGATTTTGCCCTCTTCCACCTCCAACCCTCTCTAAGACCCTTACAAGCCCATGCTGATCATAAACGTGTACCCCAATCTATTCCCTTTATGTTAAATACAATAAACTTAGCCAATTATCCCGCAGGTGATGTCGAAAAAGAGACTCTCGAAGTTTTTGCACTGGTCCAAAAAGTCCAATATTCTAGATAAAATGGTTTGAAAGCCTCAAAATAAGTTTTGGATTTTTATCTAAATAATTCTTTCTTCATGCTTCAAAACCAAAAAACGCAACTCATTTTTCCTCTTCAAATATTGAATCTACTAATCTTCTGTTGTGTGTCGACTCTACGTGAGATTAGTGCCATTTAACGTATACTGTAGACGTAAATGTCCATTACATTTAAAATCCATCCATTTTACCCTAGGTGAGGATCATGTATTATGTATTCATTTCAATGAGCTGCCTATTTGAACATATGAGGTATCTAGATAAATAAGTAATTAATTACATTTAATAAATCAATTATTCGGCATTGAGATGACTTTAGAGTTAGTTTGGGTTATAATTTCAATCAAATTTTATCCATTATTGGGGATTTCATTGTGTCATTCGCGCCTTATCTGGCGACATGCCGCGACAAAATTCGTCCAAGTACGCGTTTGGTAGGTTTTTATTGTTTTCGTTGGTTATAATTTTTTGCTGACTGAGTTCGTTGTATATTTGCTTTAGTAAATTTTTTTTAGAACTTGATTTTTTTATGATATCAAGAATGACACAATGAGGTATATCCATGGGTCTGAAATTATTATTTAAGAAAATTAATTCAAACCAAATCAACTTTTTAAATTAATTAAAATTATAGAGTCCGTGCAGGCAAAACCACGCAAGGAGTGAATTCTTTCACTGCCTTCCAATAATGCCAAAGGCAAAAACGTGCCTGCTGTTGTTTTTAAAATTAGTGGGGGGTTACCCAGGTGGGTTTTTTGCCACCAGCATCACCCTACAACTTGAAATTTGGTATCAACAAGCAGATTCGGGGGCCTGAACTGGGTTTAATGGCTTCCCATCGTGCGAAAAACGTTAATTCCTTTTTCTCACTGCAAAAAAAAATCAAATTTGGAAATAAATTTACTTATAATTCAAAGGCACTTGTCGATTGACTTCATAATTAAAGACTCGAGATAAATATTGGGATCATCTTACATATCTGAGTCACACAAATGTATTTATTGTTTTAGTGTGCTCTAAAAATTTAGTTTGGTCTCCTTTATGACGTAGTTTGTAGTTATTGTTGAATCATTAATGATGAATATTGTTGTAAATGTTAGCGGTTTTAGTACGTTTGTTAGTTATGTACCTAATGATTGGTCACTTGATGTTTCGTGATTGCTTGCGCAGCAATCTGTGGATTCATCCACTGTACCCAGTGATGCCACACCACCATCCTAATCATCTCTGTGGTCTCTTATGCCTTCAAACGTGTTGCACGGTAGTCCCAGCCCACATATCCGTCAGAGAAACCGTTTTTCTTCCATCTAAAATTGTACCTTAAGCCAGCCACACATATGCTCATGTACCTGAATAGGTCTTTAGTTTACCAGTGCAGGTAAACTGGAAAGTGTGTGGGGATAACTACTTCCACAGTTATTCATTTGATCTGAAGCCTGTGCAGGTAAAGTTTGCCTGATGAAAATTCAAATCTTTTTGCCTGCACAAAACACTGATTTCTGTTCAGTTTGATCTTATTTTTTGTCAAATTTTCGCATCCTTGTAGGATGGTATAATGAAGCTAACTGATACCTGTCGTGTCTTGAGTTCTGTTAGGTTTCCCTGTTCTCAGGTACGCTTGCTGGCGAACCTGCCTGTGTGGCTGGCATTTCCAACTATCCACCCCCAAGATAACTTGACCTACCGGCAGTCAACTGCTCTATCAAGCAATAACACTATAGTAAATTGGTGTCAATTATAGGAATCGTACACTCGAACCAAGTGTACGTACGTTTGAGGAAGGTGCTATTTCATAAGGTGCTTGTATCCAGTTCATTAGCGGAAATCGTTTCCCTCTGTGATCAATGTACAAGTAATATTCGAAATCCTCAAAAATTTGGCTAAAAACAATTCCTTCTTTTCTCTTTTTTTATGTCCTATAGCAATGTTACTCATTCAAGAGTAACCGAGAAAAATTGTTTCAAAATTAAAGATAAGGTGAAATCCATACTTTGTATTATCATTTCATCACAAAGGGCGTATTAGTAGAAGTTGAGCTCCCAAATTTTCGTCCATTTTATCATAGAATTTACAATACGATTTGAATAAAATTGATATTCCAACAATATGCGGTGAAACTACTTATACAATATATACGATTTACGCTATTGTGTTCCGACCGTAGAATATAGCTAGTTGGATTTGAAATATCAGCATCAGCAGGATTTAGAAAGTGTTCAATTCGTCCTTGACTCCGTATGTATTTGGTTGATACGCAGTCTGGTTGTAAGCTATGTGTCAGAATCAATGGAGCGACACAAATTTAAATTTTTTTACGTTTTTTGGTCTTTTTGTTGAAATAAAATTGGCAAAAGTAATTCAGCTTTAGACATTTAAAGAACAATAAAAACTAGTAATTGGTATCCTGAATAAAATATCAGAATAAAAACGTTTTCTCCAATTTTTGTTCTCCAGGTAAATTTCGAAATTCAAAAATACGGAAAATTCTTTACATATTTATATATTTACATATTCTTCTCTTTTCTTACAGATTTTTGGGATATGAATTTTATTTACATACACCTGATACACTATAATACACTGTAATACGCTATAATAAAAACAGTTTTTACACCACTTCATTCGAAAGTATTTAGAAGAGCATCGGACAGTTGACAACGCACAGTTGAAGTATAGTGGACGTACGCTGGAAAGGTCAAGACTGGATAAAAGTAGTGTATCTCAGTAATTTGACTCAAAACTCAACTCTAGTTTCTAAGTTCATGGTTTTTTTGCTCATGATTGATTGGCTTTTGGCGTTTTATAAGTAAGAAGCAAAAAACTTGGAAGTGCAAAAAAAAATTAAAAACCTCAATTGACGTTGAAAAACAACACATTGTTAGTATCTTAAAGATAAGTAAAAGAAATCGTTGATGTAATTTTTCAATTTCAAGGAAAAATCAGCAGAAAAGCGATCATTATAACAAAAATGCATTGATGTAAAGCTCCGAAATTGACGATTTTGAGAGGAAAGGGCACCCTATACGTTTTGAATGAAATTTAGGATCTCAACAATTGTATTTTGACGTTAGAAATGAATGAACTAGAAGAAAGCTTAATTTAAAACACACAGTTTGACGGATGACAGATAACGAGAGCTTTCATTCCAAAAGAACGCCCTTTTGAGCGCTGATTTAAGGTAAAACGATTTGTTTCGTAATTTTTGTGTTTTAGGTTGTTAGAAATGTGTTGAATTTCAATTTTTACAACAGTTTGGAACATGGGGCGAACCGTTACAGCAAAAAACTGTTACTAGGGACGTTACATTACATTCTAATCAGAGTAAGCTTGGAAATATACATCAGTTTTTACGCGAGATATCTTATGTTGTTTTAGCTAATAATCGCTATGGAAATTCGTTTTGTACTGAATTTCGGATAAATTTGTTTGGTATATAGTCCGTTAGGAGTTTTTCATGTAGACTTGCTCGCTTCAGTTTGGCACAATTAAGACTACTTGGGTTTGATAGTACATTTGTATTATTTCACGTCAATGGCCAAATTTCGTGAGGCAAATTGCCACGAATTGAGATTCCAAGTGAATCAAACGTTCTTCCGTTTTCACTAAATTCACGGAAAATGCTCAGCAAGGTGGAAGTTGCAAGCACGAGGGTGACCACTACTATAATAACGTCTGAGTTTGAGCCGAGACGAGGAAAGAATCGACGTTGAGGGACGCCCAGGCGGTTTGAGTTTCAATGTCGATGAAGTCGTTGAGGAAAATATCGCACGTCTGCGTGTAGTTGTGACTGTACTCGTCGAGAGTGGCCGTCTGCGTGTGAGTGTCGCTGAGGTTGTGAGCCGCTTCTTCCAACATGAGGTTGCTCGGAGGGGGTTTGTACTCCGTCTGAGTTTCGTTGTTGACGTGTTGATCGATGTCTTGGAACATTCCGAGGTCGAACATCTATAAAACAAGAAAAAAGGGTAATTCACGTGAACTAGTTACATCATAAAATAAAACGCAGCATATTCTTTCACAGGGGTTGGTTAATCCTCGGATCAACAGCATTGAGACTTATTCGACTCGATTCGGCGTTCAAAAATTAGTGGAAAACAATACCCCGGTGTGGCGTGTCCCGGACTCACTTAAATCGATTCAGGGCCCAAAATTTAGTGGAAAATGATACCCCAAGCGCCTAGGTACTAGAAATCTCGGAAACCTACATTCGAAATAGGTTAATAGATACCCATTTCGACCCATCACCTCTTCCAGTGAGCGCCAACCGTTCCGGGACCCGTCTCATTGGATTCGGCGTCCAAAATTTAGTTGAAAATGATACCCCACACGCCTAGGTACCAGAAATCTCGAAAACACACTTTCGAAGTAGGTAGGTACCCTTTTTGGCCCATAACCTCTTTCTGTAGGCGCCAATTGTCCAAGGACCCGTCACATTGGATTCGTGATTCCAGAATTTAATCGAAAATAATACCCCTATTCTCCCCAAATTAGGTCCGATCGGGCTGAAAAGTTTCGAGGACCAACTAGGGCCAGAAACGGGTCCTTGGCCAAAATGTCCGACTTTTAGAAAATTGTCTTCTACCAAAATCGGCGGTGGTCGGCAGATGGACATTTGCGAATTTTGATATAGACACCTTGAAACGGCATGAAAAAATTGTTGAGCCGAATCGGAGAGATTGGCTTTTTGCATGAAAAGAGAGTTTCAAGGAATAACCAATAAAAAACGATAGAAGCAAGAAAAATACGTTACCACGTCTTGATTAGTCTGCGTGGCGGATGTGAAGTATTCGCGCAGAACCATGTTCAAACTGTCAGAGTCCGGCTCGGGAAACTGCAGATCTTTTTCCGTTTGAGTGCTCGACGAACTGAAAATTTGGGAATTCGTTAATTCCATAAAATCATAAATTGAAAGACGGTGGCGCTCTAGTCAACAAACAGGTCTTTTGGGCGAATAGACCTACATTTTTGGTTTTCCCATGAATCCGTGCCTCCTATTGAGGCGATAAGGCTGATAGGTTTGCAAGGGCGAAATATAGCACAAAATGTCAGGTGTTGGTTGGTTATTCCTTGAATAATCAACCTAAGTTTTCATCAAAAAGTCTATCTCTCCGATTTGGCCCAAAATTTTGTTCTGGGCGTTTTAAAGCGTCTAGATAAAAAAAACGCTGTAAATTCTTTCACACGGGTTGGTTATTCCTCGGACCAGGCGCATGGAGACTCATTTCATCAACATGAGGGAAAATGGGGAAACAGTGGGCGTGGTGGGTCGAGGACTCATTCCAAAGTGAAAGAATTTGCAGCGTTTTTATCAAAATGCCTGCTGCCAAAAACGGCATGAAGTCTGAGCATGAACATCTTTTGATTTAATCGCTCGTTACTAGCAAGTAAACCTCTGAAAGCGTTGCTTCATCATCAAATCTTACCTCGTTCCCGGCTCCTGCACGTCGTATTTAGCGTCCCGTTTGACTGGAGAACAAGTCTGCGTCGCTGCGTCAATACCGCATCGGACGACAGGTTTCCTCGACAATTCGCTCAAAGCTGCCGCTGCAATATTTTCCATCAACTGCGGAGCCCACGTTCTCGGTTTGGGAAGTATTTTTCTACATTGTCCTCGCGAGCTTGAAACAAACTCTATTTTCCCTCTCCTTGAACGAAAAGAAAATCAACTTTACTACGTGCAGTCACAAACGACGTGTCCACCTCTCTACACATTCGACAAACCTTTTCGTCTGCAGTATGCTGTTTGTGTGACGCGTTCTGGAGCAATGCGTCAGCAAAGCTTCCCTTGTCCTGTACGAGGCGTCACATTGGATACAACTGAACTCGATCCCGCATTCTTTTTCTTTGTGAGTCGTCAGTAGAGCTTGCGTTGGAAACGGTTTTTCACAGTCTTTGCAGACGAACGTCTTCTTTGTATGGCTCTTCATGTAATGCTGAAACAATGAATTCTTAGATGAAGGAGAAAAATACAAATATTTTTAATCCTGAAGGAGATCTCTCCGTTTTGCCCAAAATTTATTCATCAATTAATGTTTCAAGATGCCTCAAATCCAAAACCGTGAAGTGCTAGTATGTTTTTGATTGGTTATTCCTTGAATAATCAACCTGTGTTTCTTGCTCAAGGAGAGCGCCAACCGTCTCTGATCGGCCCCAAACTTTTTACTGGATGTTTCATGATATCTAGATCAGAAAGGTGCCTGATATGCCTGTGCAAGACTGTGCCTGAGGCCGCAATGCCCGTTACAGTCTACCCTCGTCATTATTTTGCTCTAGATCACGTGGGATCCCTGCACTATGGCTCTATGGCTTCCTCATACATCAAGCATCCCACCCTCTCCCGGCGATCGTCTGCTTTTGGTAGCCAAGGATGTATCAAAAAGGTACCATGTCCGTCTCCGTTTTTGATAGTAGAAGATTTTCTTAAAAATCATAAATTTTAGTCAGGGACCCGTCTCTGGCTCTAGTCTTGTTCTTGCCACTTATCAGCCCAATCGAACCACTTGGGGAGGGGGTCAACTTGTTTTTTGAAAAATGGATTAGGCGATCTAGGCGTGTAGGGTACCATTATCTACTAAATGTTGAACATTGAATCGATTGGAATGAGTCCACACTCACTGTTTTCTCCATCCCCATGCTCCTGGTCTAAGGAATAACCAACCCGTGAAATAATCTGCCGCTTTTTTGGGATTAGGACTTTTGGTCAGACTCTAATTGGCTATCGAAACGTTTCAGACCAATCACCTCATACGGAGGGGCGTTACTTTGGTGAAAATGTGTCATGAAAATGAGTTTTCGAAACTTTTGCTGACATTATGGTACCATTTTCCATTAAATTGTGGTTTGAGAATCGATTAAACCGGTTAATGGGTCTCAGACCGGTTAATGGGTCTCAGACCAATAGCCGTTGACCCAGGCACGGTCAAAATTAGTGCTTTATTTTTATCAAATTGTCTTTTTTTAAATTTTTTCTTTCCGAAGAGATCAAAATACGCCACACGAGCGATAACCACTAAAAAACATATAACACTATGGAACGATTTGCAGAGTTTTCTTGTTCTCACTTGTTTGAGATACTTCATTTTGGTGAAGTACCGCGACAATCCGACTAGGCTGTACTTGCAATCGCGTTTCGGGCAGAAGAAGTGGTAAGTCGCTTTGGGTTTCTTTTCCAAGAAGGGGCTTTCCTTCTTGTGCTTTTTGATTTGGTGGAGCTCGCATGACGCGCTGTTGGAGAAGACGGTGGAGCAGGTTGGACAGGTGGTGGGTCCAACGTAGACTAGATCGCTTTCCTGAAACGAGAGAATTCGTCAAAGTTGTGTGAAAACTGTTCATGAAGAGCCAGGGAGACAAGATGAATGTGAGCAAGAGAGTAAAGCAACCCTTCCTGGGGATGGGTATCTTGGCTACGGCGGGCTGCATGTGAGTAGCAGGTTCGTATCAGAATCAGTCAGAGCAGCCAAGAAAGGATGGTAGAGAATACCACGTCAGTTAACATACTTCGGTTGGCGATGTAGGCCTAATCAGAATACCCAGCAAGCTGAAGAAGATTAGAATAGAGAACCTGGTTAGCGAAGGTAAAAAATGGGCAATATCCTAAGGCCGGCGCTACACCATGCGTCAAGTGTTGGGCCAAACGTTTGGCTGCACTTGGCGAGTGACTCGACCAAAATCCCCAGCTACACAGTGTTGTCGGTGGTGGCAAATATTTGATCCAGTGCGTCCAAGTGAGCCGAGCCTTCGGGTTCGAAGAAACAAGCCTCTAACGTTGGACCCTTTTTACTTTGACTTAGGTGCCAAGACCGCTCTCAGAGGGATCGCCATCCAACGCCAACGTTGGACGCTGGACGTTCGAAAATCGGCTACACGATGCTACCAGTCACCAAGTGCCCAACATCCAACTATGGAAGGCGCTGATGGCATCGACTAGCGCCGGCTTTGAACTGTACTGAAACGAGGATTTGACCTGGATACGCGCCCTGGGACACGCCAGATATGGCAACAATTGGGGCAGAAACAGTCCAACAGGCCATCACAAAGGCAACGACAATCCAGAGAAACTGCGACAATATGAGGACTTCTTAAAGCTTTTGATTAATCTGCAGAGATGACAGCCCCTACAGCACGTACTCCTGGAAGGGGGAGATTAGCCACCATAGGCCAACGACGATAGAGATGAAGATAGGAGGCAGCATACACACCTGCAGCTTCTTGAAGGTTTCTCATTTTTAGAGCTAATCAAGCAGAAATGGCTTTGTCGGTCCCGTTTCCTTTAGATCTGAGGTGCTGCAAGGCACTTGAGAAAGGTGCAGAGTTGAGACATTCAGGACTTCCTGCCTAAGATATAGAAGTATTTCTACTAGTTTTATGGCTAGGTAAGCATTTTTTCAAAATGTTTTCAATGCAGCTATGGGTCCGTTGTTGCCTAAAAACCGGCGGTATCATAATTTTAAAGCAAAACCTGATACTCTTCTCCGCATTTACAAGAAAAATCGAAAGCACTACTTCATCACTACAAATAGGTTCAAATTTTCTTACGTTGGGACAAATTTTGATTATTTCGGCATTCGGTTCGGCCATGGCAGAGCCGTAATATCATTCCTCATATGCCCCCCATTAATACGAAAAAACGGTAGAACACTTTTAGAATTGAAATAGCTAAACCCCCACACTCTACAGAAGAATTATTTTGGAAAAAATACAAATGCAGCAATAAGCTGAACATATAGGTCAGAAAACATGAAAACGACGGTCGCCAATCGATTGAAAACTGATAAGATAACATTATCAAAACGATTTGGGGTCGCGCTTGCATTAAGCGACCCTAAATTATTTCATGCTAGAAATTTGATGACCAATTTAGATGGGTTATCGAAAGTGGTTTATAGAAGCAAATATCCTGTCAAATCTCGGCTTCAGGACTCAGATCATGAAATCATCCTTATTTCAGGACTCAGATCTTGTCAGATATCAAAAGTGAAGTATCGATACAATGGCGTATCAAGGAAATATCCTGTCAAAAACCAGTTTTATCTTTCCTCAACTATAAGTTGGCTACTCAACACATGAAATTTGAAAAAGCGAATGAATTTCATGAATCATGAGTCTTACATCAATCCAGTTCTCTGCCTATTATAGTCGATTTTAGAAAAATCGACTTTCCCGGTAATATTGAGTTGAAAACATCGATAGTTCGATACAATCGACTTTCATATTCCTTTCCTTCCTGTTCCTTGTTCTTGTTTCTAACTACCTCCGCCAATCGTTTTATTTTTGGAGCCAGTACGTCGGGGTGCTTTTATTTTTTTTTCCTTTCTTCCACTCCCGTTTCTTTTTATTCTGAACCGTCGTTCCGCGAACGGCTCGAATTTTTTTTCCGTCAGTCTTCAAGTCGCGCGGAAACTTGAATCAAAACATTCGCGAAAAAGTGCTTTCAGTTACGCGGTAATTGGTGGACATTCCGATGAGTAGCATGTTGTTTTCGATATTGATTCGCGCTGGGTGTGTGAACACTCGGAAAATTCGGTGACTAATGTTTTGATTATTATTCGATAATTAATTCAGTGACGCCACTCGTAATAAAATACTTGAAGACTTGTCAACGTACTGACGAGCTACGTTGTGTGCAGGTATACAAAATAATAACTTCGTGATTTCCTGTATTTGCTCTTAAATTTATTCAATTCATCGACAATGGACTTCGATTCGGACGACAACGACGCTCCTAGCTCTGGAGGGGCGATGGCGTCGTTGAATAGCCTATTTTCCTTTACCAGCCCTGCCGTAAGGAAACTCCTCGGTTGGAAGCAGGGCGACGAGGAGGAGAAATGGGCTGAAAGAGCAGTTGACGCTTTAGTGAAGAAATTGAAAAAGAAAAAAGGCGCTTTGGAAGAGCTAGAGCGAGCTTTGAGCAGCCCAGGACAACCGAGCAATTGCGTAACAATTCCAAGAAGTTTGGACGGACGACTCCAAGTGTCCCATAGGAAGGGCTTACCTCACGTTATTTACTGCCGTGTGTGGCGATGGCCGGATTTGCAGTCACACCACGAGCTGAAACCAACGTCGAACTGTCAATATCCATTTTCTGCCAAGCAGAAGGACGTTTGCATCAACCCTTATCATTACGAGAGGGTGGAAAGCCCTGTCTTGCCGCCTGTTTTGGTTCCTCGTCATAGCGAGTTTGCTCCAGGTCATTCCTTGTTGCCATTTCAACAAGTTGTGGAGCCTGCTATGCCAGCTAACGTGTCGTATAGTGCGACTGGATTCAACGCGTCGCCGAACTCACCGTTGAGCAGCGTGCCAAGTCCTGTTGGAACGCCTCACAGCCCGTTCTCGTCCAACGGGTTCCCAGACGATCCCAGTGCTGCTTTCCTGTCAGACGACAGCCAACCCAATTCACCTCCTAACTCGACACCGATGGACACTGACATGGCTCAAGTGTCTTACCAGGAGCCTCCGTACTGGGCTAGCATCGCCTACTACGAGCTGAACTGCCGCGTTGGTGAAGTATTCCACTGCCAGACGCATTCAGTCATCGTGGACGGCTTTACCAACCCGAGCAGCAACAATATGGGAAACAGCAGCAGATTCTGCCTTGGTCAACTGTCCAACGTCAACAGAAACTCGACGATAGAAAACACCCGACGTCACATCGGCAAAGGCGTTCATTTATACTACGTCGGTGGTGAAGTCTACGCCGAATGCCTGTCAGACAGCGCCATTTTCGTTCAATCTCGCAACTGCAACCATCACCACGGTTTTCACCCGAGCACTGTCTGCAAAATCCCAGCTGGCTGTTCATTGAAGATCTTCAACAACCAACAATTCGCCGGCCTGTTGTCTCAAAGGGTTCGCGACGGGTTCGAAGCCGTTTACGAATTGACCAAAATGTGCACGATTCGTATGAGCTTCGTCAAAGGTTGGGGCGCGGAATACCATCGACAAGACGTGACTAGTACGCCCTGCTGGATTGAAATCCATCTCCACGGTCCTCTCCAGTGGTTGGATAAAGTTTTGACCGAAATGGGTCCTTCTCCAAATCCAATTTCTTCGGTTTCGTAGTCGTACACGGTGTATAGATGGAGGATGATACGATTTGTGCTTGTGGCAGCCTTGATATTCAAAGAAATTCCTCTTTTTCTTTTGCCGATGGCTAAAAATATCTCATTTTTACGTTTTGCCTGACTCCATCTTGCTGTGATTCCCTGTGATTCAAATACTTTATCTTTCTCTGTCCAAATTATTATTATTATTATTATCCAAATCAAATCGTATCATCCTGATTGTCTTTACAAACTGCCCAATTAAATTGCAAATGGGCTCCAGTAGCTTTCAATTGTACTACTTTGCCAGCCTTCAAACTAGCTGAACCATTCAAATTCAAAACCATCTAACCACAGCCAAACTGTATACATTGGAAAATGCACTTATCTTGCAACGCCAAAATTTGCAAAACAATGGAAAACTAATGCAATCAAGTTAGAAACCATTGATAAAAAGGAAACAAGCTCAAAACTTTTCAGCTTTTCGCTAAATCTCGAAGAACGAATTGAGCCACCATTTACTCGAAAGTAGACTAAATTTGCCATAAAGATGCATAAGAGAAAGAAAATTTGGATTCAGATCAATTGATAGTCTTTTACGGTGAATCAAATGATACAAATTTTGACAAGAACTGACTATACTACTCAGAGCAACTGAGATAGAAACGGTAGATGCACATCAATTCAAAAATAATGTGGTATAAAATTCGTCAAATTTGAAAATTTTGTTCATTTTTATTTGGTTGTCAGAAGTAGATTTAAATCTAGATTTTGCAGTGGAAAATTCGCCGTTTAATGTTGATTTATCCAGTAAAAACAATTCAATTCAATTGTTCATGGTCTTTGTTTTAAAATGTACTTTTCCCTTAGTTTGGCTGTGATTGGATGCTTTTGATCACTTGAGGTCCTTTGTTGGAGAGAGAATTAGTTATTTTTGGATCGCCATTCCTCGATAAAATAGTGACAAAAACAACAAGGCTCCAGTTCTCCACTTCTCCTTTTATACTGACTTGTTGAAGGAAGACCCCGAATTGCGCATTAACTGTTTCTATCGAAAAGAATTGCAATACATAGTGGTACGAAACTTAAGTATTTCTCACATTGTACCTATTATTAGTTTAAAAGTTTCAGTTCAAATCTACAATTTATTATTTTTTATAAGTTACAAATCTTTGTATACGACTTGACGAATATTGTTATGTTTAGGTTGTTACTAACGTTTGCTGATTCAATGAAGGCAAGTGCGGATAAGTAACCCCACGCCCTGTAAGCCTCTCTAAGGCTGGCCGTCCACTGGACGCGAATTCGCGCAAAGAGGCGAAGTACGCGATTTTAAACGAAGAGTTCGCCTCTTAACAAACACTATTATTCGTATAGGACCCCGTCCACTGCAAGCGCCATGATCGATTTATCGATTTCCATCGCCAGTTCGCGCGTTTGGAATCAAACATGTTTGATTCTCTTCGCCTCTTCGCGCAAATTCGCGTCCAGTGGACGGCCAGCCTAAGGTCAATTTGGTGACTAAATAACCTACATTGGAGAGAGGGTCAGTGTTACCTAACTTATCTGGTGCAGTGGGCGAGTGTAAAGACGTCATTTTCAAGTCAATTAGCAGATATGTTAAGTAAGACTGACCTCTCCTCCCCTCTTTGATGTGGTTACATTGCCTAAAGGGACCAACCCTATTACATTTACTTTCTGACTAAAGAAACAACTTTTACTCCTTTTGCCACACTGGTGACTTCGACGTGATTGAAGTAAGCCTGTGGTTGACTAAATTTTCCAGAGTTTATTTCAGTCTGTTCTATTATTGATCAATCAGCTTTATATTGAGCGGTTTACGGCTTACAGAGGGGGGGGTGACTACTTGTACCTAATTTGCCCTGAGAGGCAAGTGCAGGCCAACATTGGCTCCTGACTTTTTTTTAGGCTAGTAGGTAAATATGTTATATTGTAGGTAATTTTTTCGAACGAAATCTCCAAATTTTAGCAATTATTTTAGTACCTGTTCGCTGTTCCGATTTACTTTATGTAGATGGGTGACTTTACATATATTTTACACCCTCTATTTGAATTTTAATACTTGACGTTAACTACATTGTACAGGTACTGTGCATACGTATGAACTTTTTGTTTAAAGGCACTTCAATTTTATATTGTTGATAATTCTATCTGAAGCATCTGCTTTTGAAGTTTTCCTACTGCCAAAAGCGTCCTTTTTTTGAGAAAATTGTCAGTTTGTGAATTTTGTTTTTCTAATATTATCTTTACTATGATTTTTAGGGACATTTTTCCTTTGAAATCCTGTTAAAATAAAGTCGAACCAATAAATTGACGTCACATCGCGATTCAGAGTAGAAAAGCTGTGCTAAATTGTATTTAGATCATCTTTTTGTTCTCGATCCAGGGCTTTTTATGTCTGTACATTTTTAAGGGTCAAACTTGGTGAAATTTTGCCTTCAACCTGGAGATTACTCTCGTACGATGCCATTCCTATTGCCATCTTGGAGGGGAGAAATGCCATCATTCGTCTCCTTTAAAATTTATTCTAGAATAATTCTTGCCAATATTATTTTTACAATTTTATATCGATAAAATTATAAACTATTATTATATATAATCGTTAATTTTCATTTTAGAAGAATTATACTTATGTACCTATTATACAATACATTGTCATAAGATGTTTCTAAATCATAAAATGAGTGGCGCGTCGCTGCTTCTTGTTGTTTTTAGTGCCTTGTGATCGTGGCTTGAGATATGTGCTAAACTGCTTGCTCATGAAAATTATATTATAAATTTACCTAGTATAAATTTGCAATGATTCTAGTAAAGAAGTGCATTAAGAATGATCGGTTTTATTTGTGTGTGGTTTTTTGACTCTCCCTCCCCCCGCTGGTGTCATTTGGACCATAATGAATATGAGAGGTTAAGGTCAGCAACATAATTGATGATCTTCGGTTAGTTCTAGGAAAGCTTCACAAAATACCTACATTTTGAACTTCCATTTATCCAACAATATAATAATATATCAGTCTCTTCTGATGTGTTTATGAAATATATTTTTGCATTTGCAACTCTTATGTTGCTCTTTGGCTGTACAATTTTGTAGCAGCCTCATCATCAGAAACAAAACGCAGCAAATACATTCACACGGGTTGGTTATTCCTCATACCAGGCGCATGGAGACTCATTTCTTCAACATGGGGAGAACAGTGGGTGTGGCGGGTCCCGGACCCATAGGTACCAGAAATCTCGAAAACACATTCGAAATGGGTAGATAGATACCCATTTTGACCCATAACATCTTCCAGTGGGCGTCAATAGTTCTGGAACCCACTTCATTGGATTCAGCGTCCAAAATTTAGTGAAGAATGATACCCCACACGCGTAGGTTGCGAAAAATCTCGAAAATCCATTTTTCAAAATACACATTTTGACCCAAACTTCGTCCGATCGGGCTGAAAAGTTTCGAGGACCAACTAGAGCCGGAAACGGGTCCTTGACCCAAATTTCAGATTTTCAGAAAATTTTCTACTACCAAAATCAGCGCGGACGGCGGACAGACATTTGCTAATTTTGATCTAGACACCTTGAAACGTCCAGAAAATTTTTTGGGCCGAATCGGAGAGATTGACTTTTTGCATGAAAACATAGGCTGATTATTCAAGGAATGACCAACCAAACTGCTCTTACTTAGTGATAATTCATATATGAGAAAGGGACGTAGGCCAGTCAATTCAGTGTTCAAAATTTTATGGAAAATTACGTATATACCCCACGACTCACCAAGAATCCAGGGAGAAGAAATCCAAAATTAAAACTTATCTATGTGCGTCTATCAGGCTGAAAATTAGTACAGAGCCGACTAATAGATTATGAATAAATCGTTACATTTGGTAGTCGTTACATTGTGGAGTACATTTCAATAAAAATAAGACAAAATCCATAAATTTTAATTATACGGGATCACTCAAACAACGCTAATTTCACGGTCGCTTGACGTCATTCTATTCCTTCTCAATGAGGGGAGGTTTTAGTGTCAAGGTTGAGGTTGCATGTATTTCGGTACTCGTCTTCGTGTTCCTTCCTCCGGGATTTGTCGGTGTTGGTGTATTTGATGGAAATTTTACATGTTTGTCGCGAAAGACTATAAAATGTTTTAGTGCCGCCTATCAAAATTGATCAGTGATGCATTTCTTATCGGATAAAAACTGAAAACGTTTGCAGTTCTTCTTGAAACAAACGGGCGACCACTTTGTTGAGGATGTGAGTTTTCTGACTCCCACTCGTTTTTGTTTCCTGTCGTATTTTATCTAAAATGAATTTCAGCAATGTGATTTCATCGGGTTTAATAACTAACATCCCAATTCAAAACCTAACGAGCTCTTTGGTGAGAAATCGTCCACATCAAAGGATGCTTTGACTGTAGAAAGTGCTGAATCGATTTCTTTCAAAGCATTATTTTAGGGGAAACGGCTGTTAAGCTAACAAAGTAGGAGTATAATCACTACTAGGCTTCGCGTGAATCCATAATTGAGAAACAAACTCGAATTGGTTCGACTTTTACTTTTAGTTTAAAGTCTTGGAAGACCATAGTTCTTACCCTCTCTACACTTACCCTAGGTTGGTTATTGGTTACAATCACTGATTATGAATGTCATTTCCCCAAGTATCTCAACCCTGAACGAGAAAAATCGACTGTCGTAATCCTGGTAGGTCAAACTGTCATAAACTTTGGGAAACAATAACGGCTTCTATTATTTTTCAGGAGAGTAATCGTTCCGCTGTTGCTTCTGCTGGCGTTGGCCTTGGCTGCTGACGACTATTACAAATTACTCGGCGTGACGAAATCGGCTACGACTCAAGACATTCGAAAAGCGTACAAAAAATTGGCTTTGAATCTCCATCCGGATAAAAATCCGGTAAATAGATCTTCAGCGAATTCGATATTTTTCTATTTCATTTTACGTAGTGAATCATTTTACGATTGTCCTCGCGACGTTGATCCGGTTTTTATGAGTTAGGCACTAGAAAGGTTTATGGGCGTTCATCATACTTTGACGTGAAGTCGTTACTAACTATACAAAACGTTGCGAAAATTATTCCACAACAGTTGATATTTCTTGGAGCAGGATTATGGGGAAAAGAGTGAGTGTAAAGTATCCCGGACTTATTTCAATCAATTCTGCGTCCAAAATTTAATGGAAAATTATACCTCACATGCCTAATTATCTAAAAGTCCCAACAATCAAGTTTCAACATTACAGGGGTTGGTTATTCCTCAAACCAAGCGCATGGAGACTCATTTCAATGGATTCAGCGTCCAAAAATTAGTGGAAAACAATACCTCACACGCCTTGGTACTAGAAATCTCGAAAACACATTTCAAATGAGTAGATAGATACCCATTTTGACCCATAACCTCATCCAGAAGGCGCCAATCGTTCTGGGGACCCATTTCATTGGATTCAGCGTCCTAAATTTAGTGGAAAATGATACCTCACACGCCTATTTATCAATAATGTCCTAAAAATCGAGTTTCGAAAAAACACATTTTCCCTCAAAACCTCACCTTGGGCCGATTGGACTGTTATGTTTCGAGGACCAACAAGAAAAATTCAAGATTTCAGATTTCCTTCTGCCAAAAACAGCGTACTGCGCACGGACATTTTGCCTTTTGGTTGGTTATCCCTTGATTTTGACATCATGAAACGTATTCTGTCAAAGTTTGGGGCCAATCAGAGATGGTTGCGCTCTCTTTACGTAGACCTGGTTCACGTTTTGGCGACCCAATCTCAATCAATTCCGCATTCAAAATGATGCCTAGGATCTTGATTACACAAATTTAAGAAAACTTCTATTTCTAGGATGATCCCAACGCTCAAGAACGCTTCGTCAAAGTGACCCGTGCGTACGAAGTACTCAAAGATGAAGGGAAAAGGAAGCAGTACGACCTCTATGGGGACGAAGAAGGACCCAAAGTTCGAACGTCGTATAAGAGCTACGACTACTACGCTCACCATTTTGGTCTTTACGACGATGATCCAAACGTGGTAACTCTCTCAGGTTCTGATTTTGGTAAGTATTCTGGCATTTAGGGTTGGCTAAATTATATGTTCTACATTTTGAAAGAAAATAGAAAGTTCTACGTGCGAATAAACTGTCCGTAAAAGAGAACAGTGTTGAATATGTCAGGAATCAAGGTAATTTCTGGAATATAATTTGAACATGTTCACAAGAAATTTGAATTTGAACTATAGCGAATACAACGAGAATGTTAGTAGGGTTTTAAGCAGGTCCAATTTTCTTCATTAAGTATTATAATTAAGGTCAACGTTTCGGTGCCATGTAAGACGCCACTTGCTGCTACCGTATGGGTCAATATAACATTTATATTTTCCACTTTTGGTTGGTTATTCCTTGAATAGTCAACCTATGTTTTCATGATAATGGTCAACCTCTCCGATTCGGCTCAAAATTTTTTTCTGGACGTTTCATGATGTCCTGATCAAAAAAGGTCAATGTCCGTCCGCCGTACGCCGTCCATCGTCCGCGCCCTTTTTGGTAGTAGAAATTTTTCTAAAAATCTGAAATTTGGGTCAGGTGTCTGTTCCCAGCCGAGTCGGGTCCTCGAAACTTTTCAGCCCGATCGGACCAAATTTTGGGGGGGGGGGGGGGGGGGGTCAAAATGTGTTTTTGAAAAATGGATTTTCGAGATTTTGGGCGATCTAGGCGAGTAGGGTGTCATTTTCCACTAAATTTTGGACGCTGAATCCAATTAAATGGGTCCCAGAACGATCGGCACCCACTGGAAGAAGTTATGGGTCAAAATGGGTATCCACCCATTTTGTGTGTGTCAGGATTTCTGGTGCCTAGGCGTGTGGGGTATGATATTCCACTAAATTTTGGACCCTGAATCGATTGGAATGGGTCTGGGACCCGCCACACCCACTGTTTCCCCCATTCGAGGAATAACCAACCCGTGTGTAAGAATTTGCAGATTTTTGGTTGGTTATTCCTTGAATAATCATTATGTTCTCATGCAAAATGTCAATACGTTGTCATTCTGGGCGTTTCAAGCTGTCTAGATCAAAATAGCAAATGCAATTGCAAATGTCCGTACGCCGTCCACGCCGACATTGTAGTAGAACATTTTCTAACATTTTTTGTCAGAGACCCATTTCTGGGTCTAGTTTGTTCTCGAAACCTTTAAGCCCGATTGGGGTGGGTTAGGGTCAAAATGTGTATTCCGACAAACGAATTTTCGGCGATCTAGGCGTGTGGGGTATAATTTTCCACTTAAGTTTGGACACTGAATCCAAAGAGACGGCCCCCCAAACGATTGGCGCTTAACGGAAGAAATTAAATGTCAAAATGGTTATCTATCTACCCATTTCGAATGTGTTTTCAAGATTTCTGGTACCTAGGCGTGTAAGGTATCATTTTCCACTAAATTTTGGATGCTGAATCGATTCTAATGAGTCCATGCTGCTTGTCCGAGGAATAACCAACCCCTGTGAATGAATTTGCGTTTCTTTCTCATAAGTCACTTCTACGCTGTTGTCGAAGTAAAAGATGTAATTGTTCATCGTTGATCATTGGACATCAAACTAGTGATGTTAACAGAGAATCGTTGGAACACCAAGGTGAATAGGATTTATTGAAGGGCACTAACTGTTTGCAATATCAACAAGAAGTAATTGAATGTGCCTCAAAACCATTTGAACCTAATCAAAAACTGTGATAGTGTACGGAACTGTTTTAAATTTGAACGCCAACTGTTCCAATCCTAACCTAAAAGTATTCTGATCTCTTTTCTTTCCTTAGAGAGTACAATTGACCTCACCTACGAAGGTGTCTCCCAGTGGTTCATCGTATTCTACTCACCAATGTGCGGTTCCTGCCACACTGCCGCTCCCGCTTGGTCCAAATTGGCCGCAGAATTGACTGGTGCTGTCTATTTTGGGGCTGTCAACTGTGAAGACGACTTTGCCGTTTGTCGACACAAAGCGCAAATCACTTCTTATCCAACATACATGCTCTACCCATCGGTAAGTTGTTGCATTTTCTAAAAGGTTAGGTGATATCTGAAAGAGGCTTTTATTTAATGACGAGAAATTGCGTAATCAATTAATAGAGTGTACCCACTGTTAGAAAGAAAATTGCATGAGGCAAGGGTTGCTCTGGAGAGTATGAACCTACATCACTTTCGCTTAAAATCAGCTTTGCTTAATTTAAATAAAAAAATTTACCGAAATTCCATAAGATCAGCGTTCAGCGTTTTTCATCTACCCCTGTTGAGACAGGGATGGTTTCTGAGTTATCACTATCATTGGTTTCAAAAACGCCTGCGGCTGCACCTTGGTCAGTATTTTATCTAGAGTAACCTATCTTCATTGCTTCTTGTTTACTTTGTTTATAATAATATCAAAACCAAGTGGTGGAAACTGTCAGTTGTCTGCTAAAGCGCAGCACCCTGGAAAAAAAGACTGCTGTTGTAGTTCTTCGTGTTTTTTTGTCTCAAACAGCCGCCATTTCACTTTTTCATGCAGGTTGTGACGTCACCGTTCAGCGGGTAGCTTTTTGGTTGGTTATTCCTTGAATAATCAATAATCAACCTATGTTTTCATGATAATGGTCAACCTCTCCGATTCGGCTTTTTTCTGGACGTTTCATGATGTTCTGATCAAAAAAATCTGCAAATTCTTACACACGGGTTGGTTATTCCTCGAATGGGGGACACATTGGGTGTGGCGGGTTTCAGACCCATTCCAATCGATTCAGGGTCCAAAATTTAGTGGAATATAATACCCCATACGCCTAGGCACCAGAAATCCTGGCACATACAAAATGGGTGGATACATACCCATTTTGACCCATAACTTCTTCCGGTGGGTGCCAATCGTTCTGGGACACACATCATTGAATTCAGCGTCCAAAATTTAGTGGAAAATGACGCCATACTCCCCTAGGTAGCAGAAATCCCGAAAACACATAATCAAATTGGGTAATAAATACCCAATTTGACCCATAACTTCTTCCAGTGGGTGCCAATTGTCCTGGGACCCATTTTATTGGATTCAGCGTCCAAAATTTCGTGAAAAATAACACCCCACTCGCCTAAATCACCCAAAATCTCGAAAATCCATTTTTCAAAAAACCCCTATTCCCTCCAAATTTAATCCGATCGGGCTGAAAAGTTTCGAGGACCCATCTCGGCTGGGAACAGACCCCTGACCCAAATTTCAGATTTTTAGAAAATTTTCTACTACCAAAAACGGCGCGGACGGCGTACGGCGGACGGACATTGATCTTTTTTGATCAGGACATCATGAAACGTCCAGAAAAAAATTTTGAGCCGAATCGGAGAGGTTGACCATTATCATGAAAACACAGGTTGATTATTCAAGGAATAACCAACCAAAAGGTCAATGTCCGTCCGCCGTCCATTGTCCACGCCGTTTTTGGTAGTAGAAAATTTTCTAAAAATCTGAAATTTGGGTCAGGGGTCTGTTCCCAGCCGAGATGGGTCCTCGAAACTTTTCAGCCCGATCGGACCAAATTTGGAGGGAATAGGGGTTTTTTGAAAAATGGATTTTCGAGATTTTGGGTGATTTAGGCGAGTGGGGTGTTATTTTTCACGAAATTTTGGACGCTGAATCCAATAAAATGGGTCCCAGGACAATTGGCACCCACTGGAAGAAGTTATGGGTCAAATTGGGTATTTATTACTCAATTTGATTATGTGTTTTCGGGATTTCTGCTACCTAGGCGTGTGGGGTATCATTTTCCACTAAATTTTGAACGCTGAATTCAATGATGTGTGTCCCAGAACGATTGGCACCCACCGGAAGAAGTTATGGGTCAAAATGGGTATGTATCCACCCATTTTGTATGTGTCAGGATTTCTGGTGCCTAGGCGTGTGGGGTATCATATTCCACTAAATTTTGGACCCTGAATCGATTGGAATGGGTCTGGGACCCGCCACACCCACTGTTTCCCCCATTCGAAGAATAACCAACCCGTGTGTAAGAATTTGCAGATTTTTTTTTTTTGAAAAACCTTTTTACGCATCTAACACCTTTTTTGTCCCTTTCATAGTTACGAACAACGGACCCATGGGTACATCCAATTCTTCTCAACTCTTGCATTACTATAATTGGCTTCAATCGATTTCAGGGTGAAATGCTAACTGGCGCTCGAGGGAAAGAAGAGCTGAGACGTTTCTTGTTGGCCCGTCTGGCCAGTGACATGGTCGTCGTAAAAACTCAAAAAGAATGGAACGAGAGGAAAAATTCTCACAGTCAGTGGCTGTTGATGCTCAGCACCGACCCGGCGGCAACGGGCGATTGGCTGATTTTGTCATCAATGTTGGTAAGTTTTGAGACAAGAATCAATTGAACTTGTTGTAGGTCACAAGGGTTATGAAAACCGTAAGATTTTATTGTTTTTAACATTCATCAGTTGGGAAAAAACTCGTTCACTCTCATTTTATTGCTCAATTTATCTCCGAAATTGAGCTCCTTCTTGACTGGCATTCATTTTCAATGTTTCTGAGTGTTGCTTCAGATAATAGGTTTTAATTATTGTCATCTATCTTACACTTTTAGCGAGGTCTCGTCGGAGTGGCCGTCATCTACTGCAACAAGGCTTTGCCCTGTGAAGACTTGACCACCGAAGACCCCGACGCTCGAATGATCTACCTCGAACATAAAAATAACATTTGGCTTACTCGGCCACTGAATAACTTCGACGAGCCTAAAGACGCAGTTAATGAAGTTCTCGAGCTCCTACCTCCGATTCAGACTTTGTCTCAAAAAACGTTGACTGTAAGTTAAGATGTTGTCATGCTCTGAAGACAAGTGACCGTCAGGATGGGCGCACATTGAGACGCGGACGACGTAGTTCGCGTAGCCCTGGGCTGGGCAGTTTTTTGTGATTTACAAGATCAAATAGAACTGCGCATATTGGGACGCAGGGTGCGGCAGGGCAGATCTGCACATAATCAGCCTACGTGACGCTTTTGGAAGGGGCACATAAAATGTGAAGCACAGACTCACGTACCGCGCCGTTTATTCAGGTTTCCAGTCATAATATCCTAATGTTGGAATGCGTCGAAGAAAAGTTGATTGAACTAGCGTGATTACCCAGTAATATACAAGACCAGTCCTGGTAAATGCTTGAAAACGAAATTCAAGCAAGATACCTGGGCAAAAATAGTCCATTAAGTCGGACTTGAAACTAAATCCGAAATGATTAAATGGCACATTGCGGACTCAATTGTGCGCCAAACACCAGTCCTGCGTTGTGCTCCATCGAATGTGCCACGCAGCTCAATGTGCGCCCTGACTCAGAGTCAATCTCTGTCGAAAATAACGAATATGGGGAAATAGTGAGTGTGCCGTGACCCGGACCCATTCCAATCAATTCAGGGTCCAAAATTTAGTGGGAAAAAAATGATACCCCACCAGGTACCAGAAATTTCAACAAAAAACGCTTTTGAAATAGGTCGATATTTACCCATTTTGGCCTATAACCTCTTTTAGTGTGCGCCAATCGTCCCGGGACCCGTCTCATTGGATTCATTGGATGAATGTGGTCATGTTGCCTTTTCCAGGAACACATAAAAAAGTTGGAGCTCAGATCTGGAAAGCCATTTCTTGTCCACTTTCACATGGGACCGAGCGATTCGCTGGATATGGAAGTGAAGAAATTGCCAGCTCTTCTGCCTAATTTCAATATTGGTGAGTTTTCAAGAAGATTCGTGCCCTTGCATGAGTCAAGTGGTATAGTTTTGGTCAAGATAAATTATTTAAAATTTACCTTCTGGGCAGGAAACGACTAAGTGCATAGAAATAACAACCGAAATGCAATAAACTCGAACTCTAATATTCATGCTGCATTTGTCTATTCTTATATGAGTTCGGCTACGTACATTTTGGCCCTCCCGTCCAACGGTAGTGGGAGATTAGTAATTTTTTGATAATTCCATGTCCAGTTGGAAGGTTTTCCAAAAGTAATTAATAAGTTTTGATACCGATTTGAGACTCAATATTAATATTGAGGTGTTTTTAAACTAAACTGAAACGTTCCCAAACCATTTTGAGACGTTCTTCCCGAACCGAATACAGGCCGTTTTGAATGTTTTGGAATATGATTACGACTTTTTTGATAAATTTCATTAACAATTTAATTAGATGTTCCCTTTTTAAGAGGGGAGTTTCCAAACTGAATTGACAAGTTTCCGAATCGATTTCCGGCGCTTCTTTGAACAGAATTTAAATGTGTTAAAACCGAACAGAATTTCTCTTCAACTGTTTAGTGCGGTTTCCTACCAATTTAAGGCTTTTCGCTCAGAATTGGGGTGTTTTGAAGCACAATCACTCAGACTTGTTTCAAGTGTCCGGGCATAAACATGTCCATCAATTCAATTTGGTTCGGAAAGTCCTCAATTCATTTTCTCGATTGAATTTCGCTTGTTGTTGGGTTAGAAAGTTCTAAATTTGGTTGGAAAATTGTTTTGTTTGATTTTTAAATCCTTTTTCAAGGCGGATTTATTAGTAATATTTGGAAAATACATGAATATAAGTAAATTTCTACAGAATTTTGTTGAAATTTAGAGTACTGTCCGTAATGTTTAAGCCGTCCTCTTAACCTACATTTTTAGAATTTGTCGATAATTTGATTCAACGTTTGAACGTCCCCAGGAAAACTCAACTGCGCCAGGTACGCCGGTTTTTGCGGGAATTTGAACATCGCTCGCTATCCGCAGTTCGTCGTTTTTAAATCCGGCGGAGGGCGAGAATTTTACCACGGAAGTCACACAGTGCACGGTATTTCCGCTTTTGCTCGGGAGAGTTCGCAAGCTGTCAATTTCAAATCGGTGGGCCCAGACGAACTCGATCAAGAAATTAGCGAAGGTATTTTTTCTTCATCGCAATAGCGTAATATTATAATAATGTGTATGATTAATTTTAACTTGCTCATTGAGGTACTGGTGATATATCAGTAATGGCCACTTCTCGGTTCTTTAGGCTACTGAATTTTAGAACCCCATTAGTCGATCAACTGCATCAGATGCGTTTGTAACGTCCCTCAGTAGATGTCTCTCACAGCTCTCTGTCGTTCAACTATTGTGATTTCCTCGAAGCTCTGCTGGCCTTGAATACCTCAAGGCCTCGTAGGAATTCCCGTTCAGGCCAACCTCTCTGGTTTGACTGAGTGTGTGTACGGGCTGGCCAGAGAAGATTTCCTCAGTTGAGGCGGACAGGTCGCCAGGCCTTTCCAATTGTTGGAAAAGCCGCCTGAGTAGTCCGCCTCAACTAAAACCTTTCCTCACGTGTTGATGGTGGCTGTCCGGCCTCATGGCCGCAGTTCTTGCGACGCCATTTAGATATTTTCATTATCAGCTGCTCATTCCGGCCGCCTCTGAGGATTCCTCTCCGGAAATCCTCAATGTGTGTACACAGCATGAACAATCTTTGGTCTACCTCTGTTTTACGCCTCACGTCTCAGTGGTACTTCATTGGAGTTCTGGAAGACAATTACGTTACGCCGGGCAACATGTCGGGCTACCGCTCCATCTCTGCTCTATTATCCTGCTCGTAGTGTCCTTTTTACTCCAAGTCTGTAGCTACGCACGAGTTTATTCGGGGTCGTTCGGTACTTACCTGGCCATCTTTCATGAATCTGTACGTGATGGCGACTGTTGACGTTGTACTACCAACATTTTAAAATATGTTTGATAAGCTCCCTTACAGACTTATCCTTGCAACTTTATCGTTATTTTAGACCGATAATTCGTTGGAAAAGTGGCTTTCGGACCGGTCGTATGATTCCTTCTAGGCGACCATTGGCGTCCGCAGGGATCCAACCTCGGCCCTGTTCTATTTTCCCTGGTGACCGACAAGTTTGATTTTCGCGGATGGTTTGAAGATATTTCTCACTTTGTCTGCAGCTTTGGGCTGTACTCTTCTGCAAGTCCTCAACTGTTTTTCTGGCTGGTGCTCTTCTGACGACCGACTGCTGAATCTTACTAAATGTGCCGTCCCTTCTTACCACCGATCGTCGAATCCTCTGGCCTTCGACTTTGTAAGGTCCCTGTTTTCTCGGCTTACATTGGTTAGGGACCTCTGAGTGCTTCTCAACTCACAGCAATCCTTCTCCGAGCGTATCTCTCAGCTCATGTGCTGAGAGATCCCTTGGATTCGTTGGCGCCACACTCGTGACTACTGCCAAGTTCAGCAGCTGACTGCCGTGTCAATATCTCTAGTTATTCCTGCCTTGGAATACGCCTCTCTGGCTGCATTGATCGCGCTACCTGGACTATGTCGCCCTGAGTAGCAAACTTGGCGTCTCCGAGCCTGCAGAGATTATGATCGCTGGACTGCTCATGAACCGAATTGAAACAACTCCTCTCCGGGTCCGGGTTTGTTTCCTTCGAGCCACAAGTTCTTCAACGTCCCGTTTTCTGGAAATAACTTCGTAGATTACCCATTGTTCCATCTGTAGCGAATTCTCTCCGTTCGCTCCACCCTGGCCACTGTCAAATCCCATTTCTGTGACCAACCACTATAATGTATTTATTCTCAGTGTGTATTGTAATTTCTATTGCGCTTTACCTACACAACATGAAATGAATAAACGTTGATTCAAGTCTTTGTTCAAAAATTTACCACCAACTCACATACACTTCTCTTTACCAGGTGCCGTCCTCGTCGATTTCTACGCCCCCTGGTGTCCTCCGTGTTTGAAACTGCTTCCCGAACTTCGGAAAGCCTCGTCCTTCTTCTCGCCCACCGTCGTCGGTTTCAGCTCTGTCGACTGCACCGTCCACTCGCAATTGTGTCGTCAACACTCAGTCACCGCCTACCCGACGACGCTTCTGTTCAATTCGACCAAACCCCCGGTCAAGCTCGGCGTGAGAACCGCCTCTACGATTGTGGAATTTGTCGAAAACACCATTTCACCCAAAGGTATTTGCTTGGTTATTTTGAAATTGCGTTTTTTCGCCCCTTCAGCCTCCAACTGAAGGGCGTGGGGCAGTAGCTGCCCCTAGAAACAGCGACCTCGGGTCTATTGTGCCCGCGCCAACAGAAGGGACGTCGGATGGGCTCTGAAAACCCTTGCAGACGTCCTCCTTTTTTGGAGAAAGGATGCCAGAAGGGCTGTTCAGCGTCCGGCCGACTTCCTCTCGCCCAAGGGTGAGAGTTGAGGGCCTGGGTGGCCAAGATCGTTATGGCGTCGGTCCCTTGTGCTCGAGACTTCTCTGGTCGAGGTTTCAAGGCTGCTGGTTTGAATCCAGCACCCCCCGGCGTCTACTCGACGTCGTGAGGCCAACTCAGTACCGACAGTATGTATCCCAATACAGTTGTCCGGGGGTTGACCAGAGGCTTAACACACACGCGTGTCTGCCTTGGTAGGGGCTTGCCAAATTGACCAACTGGACAGCCTCTGCCGGCGTCCTCTCGCGTGAGGAAGTCGGCAAGGGCTCTCAGAAGCCCATCCGACTTCCCTTCTGTAAGCGCGGGCACAGTAAACCCTAGAGGTCGCAGTACCGTAGAGGCAGCAACTGCCCCACGCCCTTCAGTTGGAGGCCAAAGGACAAAAAAAAAAGAAGGGGGGTGAGAGTTGGCCAATTTCGCAAGCCGCTACCAAGGCAGACACGCGTGTGTGTTAAGCCTCTGGTCAACCGTATTCGGATACCTACTGTGCGTATTAAGTTGGCCCCATGACGTCGAGATAACGCTGGGGGTGCTGGATTCGAACCAGCAGCCTCGAGAAACCTCGACCGGAGAAGTCTCAAGCCCCAGGGACTCGGCCACCATTTAACTTGAGTTAATGGAGTAGCAATTCCCCGTATGAATTTGTCAATTCCGCTTTTATTCAATTTCACTCTTCATTTCTCCAATTTTTGGCCAAACGCCGCAATAATTTGAACGCAACATTTACGTTTTCAGTGATTGAATTAGACGAAGAAACTTTCTACACCAAATTGGGTCAAAAACCTATCAACGACGTATGGATGGTCGGGTTTTTCACGACTTGGTGCGGCCATTGCGTATCTACTGAGCCCCATTGGAGAAAGTTAGCTAAAGTACGTTTGTCGATGATTTGAAGTCTCAAAATTGCTATTTCAGTTAAATTTAAATCAATAAACAAGAAAACATGAGTTTACTATTAATTTTCAGATGATGTCGGATGTTCCACACGTCAAAGTGGCTCGCGTCAACTGCGAGGAGCAACACAGGTTGTGTCAGCAACAAAAAATAACGTCCTACCCTCACATTAGACTGTACCCTGCTGGATCCGACGGCATGAGTACTATAATGTGAGTATGAAGCGGCTGAAGTCGATTTCCCTGGCAAAATGAGTAAATAAAAAAAGTTTGAATTAATTTTTGAGTCAACGTATTGTTATTCTTTATGGATATTATTGATAACTTTTTTTGTAACGAATTCCAGGGTTTACAACGGTTTTCAAAGGGACGCCGATTCATTGAGGCGATGGTTGTACAATTTTATTACAAATCCCATCGTCGAACTGAATCCAGACTCGTTCGCTGAAGCAATCTCAACTAGAGAGCCGTGGATTGTCGATTTTCACGCTCCCTGGTGCGGCCATTGCGTCGCTTTTGAACCGGATTTCATCGAAGTAGCTCGGGTTGGTGATTTTTAGTTGAAACATAGATTTATTATTTATAGGATAATTTCAAAATGTATATTTCTTTCTGAGCATTATCGGCTGATGATATTCTGAGTGCAGAAGGGAACATGTTCTTCATTTGAATTATATAAAATAAAATCATTACACACAACATACCTATTATGTTATGATTCGATAGAAAATGTGCATTTTATAACTTCCATGAAACTATTTTCGACATGGAAAATGTTTTTACTGGGGCTTGAGCATCATGTTTAGGTTTAGTTTAAGTTTAGCTTTGTTTCCCCTGTGGCCCCTCAACTTAGCACTAGGCCTCTTCCTCTCGCAGTTCGGGTAAAGAGCACATATGTGTCAACTCCTCTGTTGGAACCCCCTTTCGCGGTCATTCTCGTGGAAAGCCTTACTGGCTCGACTTCCGACCAAATAACATTTTGGTAGGTTATTCCTTGAATAACCAACCTATGTTTTCATTACAAAAAGTCAATCTCTCCGATTCAGCCCGAAAATTTTTTTCTGGACGTTTTAAGGTGTCCAGATCTAAATTAGCCAATATCCGTCCACCGTCTACGCCAATTTTAGTTGTAGAATTTTTTTTCTAAAAATCAGAAATTTTGGTTAGGGATCCGTTTCCGGTCTTAGTTGGTCCTCGAAACTTTTCAGCCCGATCGAACCAAATTTGGGGGGGGGGGGGGGGGGGTCAAATTGCGATTTTCGAAAAATGGACTTTTGAGATTTTTGGCGATTAAGGCGTGTGGGGTATCATTTTCGTCTAAATTTTGACGCTGAATTCAATGAGACGGGATCCGGAACAATTGGCGTCCACTGGAAGAAGTTATAGGTCAAAATCTCTTCACCTATTTTGAATGTGGTTTTTTGAGATTTCTGGTATCTAGGCGTGTGGGTATCATTTTCCACCAAACTTTGAACGCTGAATCGATTGAAACGAGTCTCCTTGCGCCTGGTCCTAGGAATAACTAACCTCTGTGAAAGAATTTGCATCGGTTTTTCTGTTTCTGTTTCTCTTTTTGCTTTGATTCTTGATCCAATCATAGATTATCTGGGGGTCGTCTCCCAGCCCCAATCAGACATTAGACGCACCTAAGTACGTCTTTAATCCGTCACTAGTTGTGTGTATTCAAAAAACGAATTTTCTTCGAAAAAGTATATTCTTCCTTATTCTCGCAATCCATTTTACGAAAAAATACGGATTTTGTATCGGGTGGCAGCGCAGCTAAGTCGTTTCTTTTCTTAGGAGCCCTCTGTCGCTGACTTGTTTAAGACACGATTTACAGCAATTTTCTGATGTATTTCTATTATTCCCATGGAATTTTGTTTTTTCGAATGGAAAACTGTGCAACAGGTGCTTCATTTTATTCGTCTTTTTCAACGCTTATATTTTTTAGAAATAAATGCACGTCAACTTTATGTTTGTAATCAACTAAATTATCTTTTCAGAAACTCGACGGCCGAGTGAAAAGTGGGAAACTTGACTGCGAAAAACACGTCCAATTTTGCTACTCGATACTCGTCAGTAGTTATCCGACTCTTCGTCTCTTGGAGCTGATTTGCCTTTTGAGGGAACCGACATCGACAGCCATTTGCCGTCCGTTATACTGGAAAAAGTGGAAAAACTACTCGAAAATCACCCGCCGCTAAGAGATGAGCTGTAAATTTTCCATTTTTTTCATTTAGTTTTCAGAAATTTGGTTCTGTTGATCGAGAAGGAGTGACTATGGAGAGCGTTGGCGCTTCTAAGAGGAAGTTCCACAATTTGTTGGCCAACTGCATGATTGGGCCTTTATCCGTTTGGCCGCTTTAGTCTAATGAAAACTGCTTTTAATTCCTGATGTCCATAGACCCCTCTGTACACTATATAGACAAAGTTTCGAGAGGAATAATGCACGTCGAAAGACGATTTTTAGACAATTATGCCTCTTTATACTTGAAACAAGGTATCCAAATGATGGGTGTGACCAATCGATACCCAGAAGTGTGTATCTGACCTTAGATATTGATAGATACACTTGATGAATTATTTTGAGTCAGCTCGTCATGATGAAAAGATTTACAAAAATATCAATTTACTATCGCAAACTCTTGACGAATGCACCATGGCACTGATGCTGGTTTAAATATCAATGATAGTGATACTGATGATTATCACTACCATCCACCAGCTTTCTTTTTAGAGATCTTTTGTCATTATAACGAAGTGTTAATCATGGCAATTTGAAGACCGATCTTATAGTTGGCCAACCCCTAAATTTTGGACACCTCAGAGAAACGATGATGAACTCCATAGATCTGACTCATTCGGGTCTCCCCACCCTCTAGACCCCTCTAGTGCTAAGAATCGTCTGAAATGTGACGGCTGTGGCTCTTCATATGGCGAAATTGAATGTTTATGACATGACGAGTTCATAATTTCAACTTCAAGTCTTCTTGATTCCGATTGTAGAATCAATTAGACAATTTGAATTACGTGAATCTCGGCAGATTTTGTTTTTTTCAAAATCTGATCTCTATTTTCATAAAACGCGTAAATGCTGTTTGGCTGCCGATGTGTGTAACACAATAAATGTGATGTTAGTCGTATATTTTATAGGAAGTAAGGCGCAAGAAGTTGTACACATCATCCAATTCGTACATCACAGCGTTTTAGAGAATGTTATTATTGTTATCATCCATCTGTCTGTTCGATGTTTTCCTTCATGTAGTGTAGTCAGACGTCAATGTGCCAAAATGTTGTGCGAACAAATCTCTTTGTGTTTTAGTTTAAATAGCAACAGTCTTTGGGTTGATTGAGACAGAGTCTTCCGACGACAAAATAGTCAGGTGCGGTTGGGATCAGCGCTTTTTGAGTACTTTTAAGCAGCACTTTAGTCACTATGAATGAGCTGCAGGACTGCGGGCGTTAATTAAACCGATATTGAATAGTACTGTAAGTACAGCCACTCCTATAGCCGGCTCCCCTTGTAAGGTCCAATGAAGCTCAAAGCTTTGAGAGAATTTCAGAAAATTGATAATCTGAAGAGGAACCTGTTGTTGTACTCGATCGATATGCTATCTACCTCAAAACCGATATCTACCACTGACCGTATCTATCGTGTGCATCGCGTCGTTCTATATGCTATCTACCGCCTCGAAAAACTCGAACAAATGAATCGGACACAGTGCACGTCTTATCGAATGCTTGTCTTATACACGTTTGATTCCTAATTTGGGCTCAGTCCAGAGTGCACGTCATATCGGCTGCTCATCTTTCACGCATTAATTTATTAACGTTCATCCCAGTTCGTTTGTTTCTTCACGTAGCCAAAGAAAGGTTGCCAAACTTTCAAGTCGATTCGAAAACCCAACAGTTTTTTTACCTACCGATACGTTAATGGGAAATGTAACAGTGGCCATTCGTTATGTGAGATAGTCGATTTGTGCACTCTGGAGCCCATAATTTTGCGAGAAATAGCAAAGGGCTTCACAATCGTTTCAGATTGCTGGAAGGCTTATAGTAACCCTGCACCATCGGATTCGTACACCGGAAGGTAAATCATTCCGAAGACTTGAACATTGAACGAAGTATGGGTCGGTAGATAGCATACTGAACCAATGAACGGTCGGTAGATAGCATATCGATTGAGTACCCCTGTTGTTGTTACTATTTGCATCTAGAAGGCTTGTGCATTTGAGGCTCAAACCGTAGGGCTAATGCACAATCATTAGGCTAATAAGGCGTATACAACATAACCTACGCACTTCCGAATTAATGTCTTCTAGAAACTAGTGTTTTCTGTAAATGTCAACCTTCAGCAAGACCGCACAAGACATCACAGCTTTCCCCCCAGCCATCCTTCTTGTCTTATTGCAGGGTCATTTTGCGAACAAATATCGTTGTGTTTTTAGTATAAAAAGCAACAGTCTTCGGGTTGATTATGACAGAGTCTTCCGACGACAAAATAGTCAGATGCGGATGGGATCAGCGCTTTTTGAGTACTTTTAAGCAGCACTTTTGTCACTATGAATGAGCTGCAGGACTGCGGGCGTTAATTAAACCGATATTGAATAGTACTGTAAGTACAGCCACTCCTATAGCCGGCTCCCCTTGTAAGGTCCAATGAAGCTCGAAGCTTTGTGAGAGAATTTCAGAAAATTGATAATCTGAAGAGGAACCTGTTGTTAGTTGTGGCACTTTGAAGGATTGTGCATTGGAGCTCAAACCGTAGCTTTAATGCACAATGCTTAGGCAAATAAGGCGAATATAACATAACCTAAGAAATTCCGAATTAATGTCTTGTAGAAAGTAATGTTTTCTGTAAATTTCAACCTCCGCAAGACCGCATATGACGTCACAGCTCTCCTCCCAGCCATCTTTCTCTTTTTGCTGGGTTTCTAATAATTTTAATGGCGTATTTACCCCATCGAAAACTGTTCCTAGCTTAGAACGCCTGCCAACGGAGTAATTTGTGAACAATTTCAATATCTGTGGCTGAAGAAGCTCCCTATACTGCTGAGGTCAAGTCATTCAGTAATCTGTGACCTATTGAGAGGCCCTTTTTTACTACTTCTTTCTAAGGTTCTTTATATTCTTCATCACTAACTCAATAATTTATATTTGTAGACTACGCATTCCACCCAATAGCATCTCATCCAACGAACATAATCATTAAGCCTCTCTAATCTACTGGGTAACTCATTAAAAGAAAAGTGATTCTATTAATTTTAAGATATTTCTAAGACATTAACCCAAAGTTAATTTATTTTAAATGTTACGAGCCGTTCCTGTTAATAAATATTTTCTATTTTAAGTTGTACTCGTCGCGCAAATTTGATCGTGAATATTTCTGTTTGTTGCTGAGAGTTGTCTGTGAAATAAAATTCGATGTGATGCAATAATTTTCGGATGTTTTCCTTCGGTATTCAGGGTATCAGGTAAAACAAACGGTTTTTAGAGTCATGTTTGAAACAGTTGGTGAAGTTATGCCGGATCTGTCGTGACGTTACAAAATTCGACAGGATTTTTGGAAATTTCAACATCACTAAGTTCAAATCGTACTATCAGGATGAAAATTTAGAATTTATTTTGGTCCTTTGTAGTTGTCTAGCGTTGTAAATTTAGGATCTAAAAAAAACGTATCTTGAAAATCTGAAACTTTCATTCTATTTGGGCCTAGTTGTACCTGGCTCATGCCCCAATGGTCCAAACGGTGGACGGGTATGAGTGAAAATATGGTTTCCAAAATTTTTTGATTGGGCCTCAGGCATTTAGAATACCATTTCCATTACATTTTGGACGCTGAATGAATTAAATTTGAAGTCCGGAACGATCGTATACGAAATTCTATTGAATATATATCTTTTGAAAATCTATTTTCGATAAGTAAACCACTCTGTAATAAATTAATTTGCCTAGTCTATTTTGAGCAATGGTAAGATCGGGGAGAAAGTGCCGTCACTTTCTAGACTCTATCGATTCAGGACATGTCGATTTAGAAACCGAAAAGCAAAGAAATCTACCTTGTTGCTATTTCATCTAGCAAATTGCTTGTTAAAAATACATAATCAAAATAATACATTTTTTCTCACCCCCAAGCTTGACATCAACTTCAAAGTAGTTCTGTCAGGGCGCGCCCTTTCCTTCCTGGTTAGATCGCCGTGTATCAATCGTATCATGTTGGTCAACCTGCTCTCAGCTGATCCTCGTCCTGCCCATCCAGGCCCAACTGTTCCTAAGATACAACATCGCTAGGTATACATCGATGTGGACATCGATATGGAATAAATATTAAAAACAAATCAAGTTTAGCATTTCTTAACTATTTAGATGATATATTATTACGACATTATAGAAATAACATTAAATGTCTTTTTGTTAAATAAAGATACAATTAAACCTGTGTCATTTTATTTTTTTTTATTTATTTTCGCTCATACATATATAATTTTGTGCGTGAATCCATTAAATTTCATGTTTTAGACTTTACAAATGTTTTAATTTAAATTGTTCAAAAATAACTGTATTAATATATCTAGTTGGCTTGAACACGCTTACAGTTACAATTTTCTTATATACCCCCTCCTCCCCTTGTATGTGATGTCCCGATTTGGAGTCTTGAATTTTGTTTGTTGTTTATAACACAACCCAACAAATTGTGAAACAATTCGCACCACCAAGAGACAGCGATGTTTCCAGTAATAAGGCATAGAGATGTGTAGTTCGCGAACGAACTAGTTCAAATGAGCTGCTCCAGTCGGTCGTTCAGGCGAACTACAGTTCAGTTCGGCTTGGCTTGGAACTGGGTAAAATCAAAATGTTCATATCATAGTTCACCTTCCTCATAGTTCAATAGTTCCTTTGGCCCTAATTGATTTGTATGTCTGAACTAGCTTGCGTTCGTCACCAGTAAAATAGTCACTAGGCGTTCAAAATCAAAATAGTTCGTCCATTCGGTTGAGAAGTTGTGAAAATAGTTCGCCATGCTGTGATTCATGGCAATGTCAATATTGTCATTGCAGTTGCCTGCTACAAGATAATATTATAAGAGAGTCCCAGTTTCGATGACCCGTTTGTTTCTTATTAACTTATAGCTATTTTGACTTGTTAACAGGTTTCATTGTTAAGTTATCTTGCGTTTAAATAATAACTGGGAGCTATTTCGACTTGTTAACTTGATCTGGTCTAGAGGTGCAATAATGCAATGCAATGAACCTAAACTGCTAAATGTAGTTGAACTAGATGGTTCAATTGAACTAGTTGGTTCACTTTTGTGAACGAACTAAGAAGAGACAATTCCATCTCTAATAAGGCAAGGATAAACATCGATTGTAAACCATCGATGGTTCGATAGTATCGAGTTCATCCGTAGCGGCGGAGGTGGGGGTTCAATTAACCTCCGATCCGCTACGTCCCGTTTCCATTCTATCATCAGCACCCCCGAGTGAGATTCATTTCGCGCTTTAAGGCTCAATTAATTTATCAATTCGTTCGTTTACTTTTCAAGTTAACGATGGCCGACGTATTTCGAATCAGTCCACGGGCTTATTGTAAAATTATTCTCCACGCCGCCAAATATCCCCATTGTGCCATCAACGGAGTTTTATTGAGCGACAACAAAAAGGACAAGAAAAGCAAAACTGTGACCATCGTCGATTCAATTCCACTTTTCCACATTTGCCTTCACCTTGTCCCCATGGCCGAAGTTGCCCTCAGTATGGTAAGTTGTTTGAAGATAAGCCTTCTTCCGTGCTAAATACGACACAATTTCATTCTTGATCTATAGAAATGACGTCATTATTGCTATAAGCTCGCCCATGATACTTCGCTTCCGCGTCGTTGCAATATTAACGGTCTCTGACTGCCCTCGATGCGCTACACTCTCACAAATCTTCCAAAATGTCCCTCTACGCTTATCCTAACGTTTGTCAATCACGCTAATTTGGCTTTGTTCCTCGACAGGTAGACGCTGTGGCTCATAGCCAAGGTCTCTCCATCGCTGGATATTACATGGCCAACGAAGCCTTAGACGATATGAGGTGAGTAATCTTGATCTGACTTGTACAGTAAGAGCGAAGATTAGCCAGGTATTGACGATTAGGCGTTCTCCTGACCTGATTCGTCCTGTTTTGTCTCACTGATAACTTCAGATTGCGTATAATCTCGATTACTATTTAAAATGTGCGTTGTGAATTGCCCAATTTGCATCCAACAAAACGTGATTTTGTAAAATTCACCTGCAATATTTCGTTTTCCCTTGTATAAGAGCACTTTCAACACTTCAATCTGATTTTGCCGCCAAAATCACTCATCAATTGTATTGTTTGTAGGAAATATTGTTCCATGGTTCTAGACAAGGCATTGTCATATCAGTCTCAGTTGTAACCATTGATATCAGGCATTGAAAAAGGTATATTCACGAAATTTGAGTTTTTCCAACATATCAAACTTCGAAAATCCATATTATTTAGAATAATCGGGGAAAAATAAATTTATAGTTCATTAATTTACCTTATTGAAGTTGTCCAAATTAGGGTTGCCTGATTTTCTCGAATCGAATATAATCAAAACCGAAAAATAATATAGTATTTCAATGATAAATATAGTACCTAGCCAATCTATACCCTGAATATCTGCATTAAAACCAGTCAATATTGAATAATTGTTAAAATTAAATCAAGACCCCTCCTCATAAAAAAAAGTTATTTAGAAAAAAATTTTGATAATTTTCCTAATTAAAAAATAGTTTTTAAAAATTAAAAGTGAAATATGTAGGAATCAATGATGTACGTAATATTTTGTTGCAAAAGGTTTATTTCAAAATACTTTATTCTATACAAGGAAATTACCCTTTATAGACTATTTTTGAAAATTTAGTGAAAAGTGAGGATGTAATGATAAAAAATTAACATTCTTGAGCGATTTCGTCGTGGACAATTCAGAAGACATTAATGGAGGAGGGTTTTGGAAAATAGGGGCAACATTGTCAATGTTACTTCACTCTTCAACGGGTAGTTTTTGAAGAAAAAAAAAAACATTTTATAGCAACTAGCGACTCTTTACTATAACTCCTGTGCAGTCTCCAGATAGGTTTAAATGTACTGATTTTTTGAAATTAAATAATTGGAAATGGTGCGAATGCTTTTTATTCAAAAATATGGTTCATTTGTCTTATGAATATAGTGTATACAGTTTTTTGTGAAAATGTAGTAGAATACTATAAATTATAGTAGATTTGCCAACCCTAGTCCAAATTGACAACGTTAGAGTCAAATTTCAATTGACTTAACATCCAGTTTTACTTATTATTGGCCAGTTTTGCTTGGAATAGCGATGTTGATTACAATTTGAATGCAAAATGTGCAAAAGTCAGGAATTTGTACATGATCAGAGTTCAAAATCAGTGAAGAAATGTATGTTGGCGTTATTCAGGGAAAGTTTTTGGAGGCATTTGACTACCAATCCCGTATTCGTGATGTCACATTCAAACAAGGAATAACCGACCATAAACGCTGCAAATTCCATCATAGGGGTTGGTTATTCCTCGGATGTGGATCATGGGGACCCATTCCAATGGTTTCTGGGTTCAAAATTTAGTGGAAAAGCATACCCCACAATCCTAGATACCAGAAATCTCGAAAACACACATTCGAAATGGGTAGATAAATACCCATTTTGACCCATAACCTCTTCCGGTGGGCACTAGTCGTTCTGGGAGCCGTCTCATTGGATTCAGCGTCCAAAATTCGGTCGAAAATGATACCCCACACGCCTAGATCGCTCAAAATCCTTTTTTCGAAATACACATTTTGACCCCTACCCCCTCCTCCCACCCAATTAGGTCCTACATAGGATTGAAAAGGACCAACTAGATCCGGAAACGGGTCCCTGACCGGAATTTCAGATTTTTAGAATTTTATAATTCCAAAGTTGTAGGCAATAGGGCGGACGGAAATTTACTTATTTTGATCTAGACACCATGAAACGTTCAGAAAAAAAATTTGGACCGAATCGGAGAGATTGATTTCTGAAGAATAATGATACATTAATTTGTATGTTCCCCGTTATTGAAAAAAAATGTTTCAGATCATCGTCGAATACCATTGGATGTGAAAATAATGCGTCTTTGTAGACAACATGAATCAACTATTGATTTAAAATCAGACTGAATTATTATTAGTGGAGTACAAGATTTCACTTGAATTTGAACCGGAAATGAGGCAAGTTGTGGGGTCTGAATTTTGTTTTGTTTAACAACAAAAGCGAAATTATTTTACAAATATTGAACCTTAAACTGCCGCTCAAAGCGATGAGACAGCGTTAAGAAAATTTGATATTGGGAATCTCTTTAGTCAATTCAAATCAAACTTCCTACATCTGTTGATGTAATTCTCTGCTTGTCGTTCTACATTTGATTTCTAAGTAAAAATGTTTTACTTAGGTGAGCCTGTTCCATTTTACGAGCGAGCGGCTCGCTAAAACGACCCTATAACAATTTTATGACCAATTGTATTCGTTGGACGGCGTTATAACTCATGCAAAAGTTTTCCCGTGTTGAGACTGTCGTTTTTGTGAAGTTTAATTCCAAGGTAACACCCATCAACTGAAGTGTTTGGCTTAATCATCACTTATATTGATATGCATTTCTAGAAATAAGCACAGATAAGGACACCTATCAGCTATCGCTAAGCTATTTTAAACGTTCCTCGCCGCAATATTTCTGATTATAAATGATTCTAATATTACTCTATCTGCAGTTTACGCATTTTAAAATGGAATCTCGTCGATTTGGTGTTTTAAGATGATAGGATTTCGTCATCATGTTACTGCTCTCTTTCATTTCTCACATTACAAAACTTGATAACATCAATTCCTTTGGCCGATGTTTTGTGCTATCGATAGTAAACATCGACGTTTCACAGATCCCTAGTTGGCCATTTTGGGGTTGTGGGGAAAGATCAGGTTAGCCAAAGCTTGTAGTAGGGCAAATTCTGAAAAAATCTTTGGAATTCAAAGCCATATAAATTATTCGCATACTGTGAATTATCACAGAGAATGAAACGTAATTTCTGATTTGTCCAAAACTGATATTATTAGACAGGATTCTACAAAACGTTAACATTTTTCAAAATTGTATTAATTTCTGCAAAATCATGAAGAAACCCTGCAAATTATTACACCCTGTATCATTATTCTAGGTAGGCACGAGATGTAGAAGATATGGAAGGGCTCTAGCCAAAGAGGCACTTGGTTTGTGACGTCACAACGTGACAATGATACAACATTCCCATTTATTTGTTGTACATTTTCTTTTTGAACCAACAGCGCTATTTTCACTCTTATTTTTCATCATCTTTGCCTCAATTCAAGCTTTTTGGTTGGTTATTCCTTGAATAATCAACCTATGTTTTCATGCAGAAAGGTCCAAAAGTTTTTAAGAGCGAATTTCCGTACGCCGTCCACAAAGATTTTGGTAGTAGAGAAATTTCTAAAAATTTGAAATTTGGGTGAAGGATACGTTTTTGGCTGTAATTGGTATTCGAAACTCTTCAGGGAGAGGAGAAATAAGGGGTCAAAATGGGGTTTTCAAAATGGATTTTCGAGAGTTTTGGCGATTGAGGCGTGTTTCGAATTTTGAAGGCATTTTTCTGGCCTGGACGGACATAGCGGATTTGAAATCGTAGGACTCAGTTGTATAAGATGGAAAAATATAAACGTTTATGGGTGGTTTAACATTTTCTTCATACAAATGCATAGCATTGCAATAAAAATCAACAAATCAGTGAATAAAAAAGAATATTTGTTTTAATAATTGCAACAGAAAATTTTTGTTTAACAAAAAACCATTTCGATTTCGACACCTAAATACTACAAATTTAGGTCACTTGTGGCGTTTCTTTTATTTTATGCGATTGAAACGTGACCCAGAGACCGGTTCACAGACTCCTAGACTGGTCCAAGTTGAAACGAACGAACTTCTTTCGAATTTCAAATCAGATTTCTCTCCTAAAAAAATCGAGAAGGTCGGGCGTAAGGACCTCGTTTGATATCCGGGCTCACGACGTTTCGTAAACAAGCGTATCCTTCTGCCCTCAGCCGATTATGTTTACCAACTCGTATCGTGCCGGGAAGGTCAACGAACCTGTGGAGTCTGCGGGTCTGAAATTCCTTCTTCGAAAAAGGATAATTTTGAAAGGAAACGTAAATTATCCTTATTCTCCTGATGACTCCTTAATAATGAGAACTTGTTTAGTCAATGAATACATTGTGCAGCTTTCATGTCACCAATGTTTAGGCGATAGGGAAGCAAGGAAAATTGATAATATTCAATGCTTTGACTGAGAAACATAGCCATTTTGAATGAATTTTACAAAAAAAAAATCCTCAAACCAGGCACATGGAGACTAATTTAAACTTCGGACCAAGGCGCATGGAGATTCATTTCTTCAACATGGAGAAAACAGTGAGTGTGGCGGGTCCCGGACCCATTCCAATCGATTCAGGGTCCAAAATTTAGTGGAAAATGATACCCCACACGCCTAGGTACCAGAGATCTTGAAAGGTACATATTTGTTAATTCTGCCGTCGGTTGACTGCAGCGCGCCCTGTGTCATGTGAGGTAGCTGTTTTTTGATAAGGTTACAAAGCCCGTCACCAAGGTTACACCACCACCTGATTTCCGCCCCGACTTGCAGCTTCATCTGATGTCCATTATCACACAATACACTGGAAGAGATGATTTTCTTTTGCTGTAAAAACAGAACAGCTGATTTTTCATCATTAACGGTCCTAAAGATTTTCATTAAGTTTCAACCCGTTTTAAAATATAAATAACTATAAATTAACATAGAAATGAAACAACAACAAGAAGGTTCTATAACAGAGAATATTACTTCCCTGGCATGCCGCAACGAGCGCTGCAGTCAACCGACGGCAGAATTAACAAAAAAGTCACTATTAAATTTGCAGAAAAATGTAGAATTTCATCCATAAAATGCAGAAAATTATCAAAAAATACTTTATTATACTAAGGAAACCGCTCTCATGGGGCCATAATGGGTCCAGGACCCATCTGACTCAATTCAGCTCCCAAAATTTATTGGAAATCGATGCAAAAATCTAGAAAATTCATTTGAAGGAAAACACATTTTTCACCAATATCTTGCTTCCCTTTGCAGCAATTGATTCATGACACATATAAATTAATTTGGCGTACGGAAGCTGATTGATAGCTTTTTTTCCTTTCCACGTTGTTATTACATCCCACATAAAATTAAGGCCATATTACGATCCGTGCGGTACCTTAAAACTTTTGCAAATTCTTCCACAGTGGTTGATTATTCCTTGGAGCTGGAGGAGGGGGTAAACAGTAAGTGTGGAGTGTCCTGGACTAATTCTAATCGATTCTGCGTTCAAAATTTAGTGAAAAATGATACCCCACACGCCTAGGCACACAAAATTCTCGAAACTTCACTTTCAAAATAGGTGGTAGGTACCCATTTTAACCCATGCCCACCTCCAGTAAGCACCTCAGTAAGCAGTTCTCTCAAGTTTAGTTCCCAAATTATCCAAAAATCGGGTTTCAAAAATACAGTAGACAATTTTCTTGAAGTCGGACATTTTGGCCAGAGACCCGATTCCGGGTCTACTTGGTCCTCGAAACTTTTCAGCCCAATCGGACCAAATTCGGGGAGGGGGGAGTGTAGGGGTAAAAATGTGTATTTCGAAAAGTGGAATTTTGAGATTTTCGGTGATCTAGGCGTGTGGGGTATCATTTTCCACTACATTTTGGACGCTGAATCCAACGAGACGGGCCCCGGAAGAGGTTATGGGTCAAAATGGGTGTTTATCTACTCATTTTGCATGTGTGTGTTTCAAGATGTCTTGTACCTGGGCGTATTTCACTAAATTCATTATCATTTCATTCATTTTTCACTAAATTTTGGACGCTGAATCGATTCTACTGAGTCTCCATGCTCCTGGTCTGAGGAATAGCTAACCTTTGTGAAGGAATTTGCTGCGTTTCTTATCTTGACGTGAAACGTTAGTGTCAAAATTTGTGGCCAATCGGAAAATTTGACCTCCTTATCACCTTAGGCATTATTGTATAGGTCGACTATTCATGGAATAACCAACGAAAACGCGCTATAAAGGTACCCATCACCACGTGTCAAGGGGCAATCACACTAATACGGGAGAAGATGTTGAAGTCCATCCCACATCATTTAGCCCGTAAACTAAAGGAAACCAAGATCTGAATGTTAGTTTTATACATGTTCACCAAATTGGGCGAATTTAAATTTGTCTTTTCTTCTTTCAGCGTTGAAAAACCAGGCCACTCGGATCGCCGACAAGATTGCCGAAGCCAGCCCTAACGCCTGTCTGCTTGTTGTGAGTATTCGTCCTTTTTTTTTTTTTTTTTTTTTTTTTTTTTTTTTTCCCACTGATTTGGTAATTTTTTTTACGTGACGTCACCCTTGCTGAATCAACCAAGAAGGATGAGATTGTGGCACGCACGTTCTAAAAACGCATGACTCATTTTAACTGCAAGACGATTATTACCTTCCTAAACAATTGACTTTCTCGTACTTTTCATTTCCAAGATGAAATTAAAAAAGTATTATTCATATTTTAGGTGGACAACCGAAGGTTGAGCCTCACAATGGAAGATCCTGCATTGCGAGTGATGAGTTCCGTCGACGGCAAATGGAAGGAGGTGGACAATGACAGGTGAGAATCCCTAAGTGACGTCATAATACGAACCCACCCCGAATCGAATAATATTCCGTCAGTCTGAAATTGGCTCTCGGTTTTACCTCAAAAGTTGAAATTGAATAATTGATTCATGGGAAAAGAGGTGTTATTTATTTTATTTCATTTTCCCTCAGCAAAATACGAAATGAACATTTTTTAAGCCATACATTTCACTCTAAATTTTTTTTCCTTTTATTATTTAATACGATTAATACGAGGGTGTAGGTAGGTACTATTATCATGATGAGAATAGCGAACTGAAACGCACGACCCATTGTTTAGCTCCTTTGTGTCCAGCGTCTGACCTATTAGGTATGATAATCGCCTAAACGCCGTCCCACTTTCTTTCTTTCTGAAACTTCTCCTTTTGAAACGATAACGTAATCACGAAACCGAAATAAACCTCCGAGGAATACCACAATTTTGTCACGTTGAAGAGTGAGAGAAGCAAAAAAATGGGCCATCATTGTTGTTGGTCAATGTCATTTTGCGTTGCTTTTTGTTCAATTATCTCGTATATTAGGGGTTATTTGGTACCCCATGGCGTTGGAGACCTATGCTAATGTTTGGGTATTCATCATTTGTGGCGGCTGCAGTGCGCATCCTTGCCTTAGTCGCAATTACGTCCCAAACATTGGAACATGGCTGGTTCACGTCACAGATAATACAAGTACACTGTTTGTAGTATGTGGACGACCAATGCTAGCAGCACTGCAAGAAAATTTGGACTAATCTGATAGTTTCACCATTTGAGTGTATTGAAGACAAACTTTTTGACTTACAGAATACAATGTGCAATCACAAGTTTTTCTTCTGCAAATGAGCTGTCTTGTTAGGAAATCTGAACTCTTTTGGTTCTTTCAATAGTTTCCTTTGTCGATATTGACTTTGCTGACTGTAGTTATCTATCTGAACCAACTATGAATGAATGAATCGATTTATTCCCATGAACATTGTACAATATTTACATCGATATGAGTAAGTAATGTTAAGCCTAGTATAATGATGATGCTAAAGGTTATAAATGGAATGTACCCCTCACCATAGGATGAAGCCCTGTGCAGTAAGGAGGAGTTGAAATTGAAACAAAACTATCAGTATGCCTGCCAGGTCATCTTTAAATTGGTTACTTGAACTTTGTTTCTGTCAATAAGGTTCCTTGCCTTCACTGTTCTTCTAATAACCAATCCAGCAGAATCATTCTAATAACCATTTACATCTCATACCATTTGATAGCAGTTAGTGAGTACTAAAGACGCAGTGCCTACAAAAACAAAATCCGTGTGTAAGACAACTAAAGAAAACTGTAGGCCACAGACATAAGCTTTAGTTACTGTGGGTCACTGCATATCGTGGGGGAGTTTTTCAGCATTGAGTGAACTTCGGCCCAAGTGTATTCTGTGCATTGGAAGAGACTATCCTGATTTTTGTCTAACCATGCCTCTGACCCACACATGGCCTGAGCCCAGGGCGTGGTTTCATGTCTGAACGACTTTTCGCAGAGCTTTCTGCTTAGTTCTAGACAGCTCAAGAGAATGTTGACGTGATCATATGCTTGCGGTATTCTCTCCAACTGCTAATGGGTGCCCAGCACTCAACATGTTGCTGGTAAGGATCCCATTTGCGGTGTTGCCTTGGTTGTGGACCTGCAGATCTGGCAGTACCTAGTTGCGACCCTGAGCCCTTTGCACTCTTGCTTCCCTAAGCAGAAACTCACTTATCTGCCTCTCCGCACCAAGTGTCCAGGAACACAACTGGTTGACATTTATCGCAAGGCCTTGCCAGCTCTACAGCTCATTGACCAGATCTTATTTGTGGTGCTGTCAGCACTTATAAGGCACCCTACATTTCTGGGGAAACCTAGATTGTAGTACTCATGCAATAACAGCCCTGAATTGGATGACTTGCCATGTCCAGGGTTACCTGTCAGCATTCTCAGCTAGTCAGTGCCTCCTCTAGCCAACTCATCTCCTTCCCTATTCTGTATATCTGTCCAATTAGCCCTAATTTGTACGAAAGGATGAAAAAATCAATCAATCAATTCATTGCTGCTCATCTCCCTCCACCACTCATGACTGCTGGCGCATCCTCCACCTCCTCGTTCTGCCTCCAGTAGAAAATGGCCTGCAAGTGGCTGTAAATTCTAGTGTTGTGAAAAAAGTTAAGGGTTACGAATTTCAAAATTATTATAATCATTATTCAAAAATGTTTACAGGTTGAATTTTTTTATATTGATACTTTCACTTTTATTCATTTAAAATTGCTATTCTTTGACCAAATCCCCCCCCCCCTCCTCCTCTTGTTTCAACAATTATTTTTTTCACTTTTCCAGCTATGTCATTGAGCCCGATTGCACCGAGGTTGCCGCCTTTCTTCTCCACCGTCACGCGGATAAGAATCTCATCGACTTTGACAACCATTTCGACAACATCACTTACGATTGGAGAAACCTCCACATCAACAAAGATATCGATCTCCTCACATCTAAAGACAATCTAGTCAAATAATTTTTTTCAACGTTTCACTCTTCCACCTCGTTCACTCTTTCCCCTCCCCACACACTTCTTTCCTCATCCACAGAGAGAAGAGTTACCATTAAATTTCCTTCTTTTTTCAAAAGAAAAAGAATCTTCAAAACAAATTCATTCTATTTACCCAATTTCTCTAATTTCAAATCGTAACTTATAACCAACAAAAAGTATTAGACTTTTGTAACTTCCTTGTCACCCTAAACGGGAAGTAAAAATCAAATGAAATCTTTTTATAAGAGCATTTTATATTGTTAGCGGGGCGTTAGTGGTCGCTATGAAGAAAAATGCACTTTGTTTTTACTTCAAGGAAAAATTATATATTTATTACCTGAGGCGGTGTTATTCCGATCTTCCATATTCGGGGAAATTTCCTTATTAAAGTTCTTAATAGGTGATTTTCGTTTCTCTCTAAAATTTTGTCTTGAATTATCAATTATTTAAGAACGACTTTAGGACAGCGGGCAGTAATTTTTATTAAAAACAACAAATAGTTTATTTACATCGGTATATCGTCAAATTATCAGAAAGAGATTGTCTGTTGAACGATGATAACACAATACGTGACAACTGCAGCGAACATCTAAGGGAAAAGAAAATGGTATCCACGTCACGGTCAATACGTATGAAAAATCAACGAAAAGAGCTTATTGTTGGAGATCATCTCACAGATATAATGACTGGATAGTCAATTTCGAAGAATCCAGCGGCGGTAAATTTCACAAAAGGCTTCATTCGTATGTAAAACCGTGAAAGACGCTGTAAAATGATCAGGTAAATGTCAATGTCATTTTCTTTCCAGTATGAAGCCAAGTTATCCTGAGCTTCGTGACAATATGTCACTGTAAAGTACTACTTACGTTCTGGCGAAGCACCAAATCATCTTGTCTGACATACTCGAAGACTCTGAAGACGTAATTATTCATCTACGAAGTGAAAATCACATGATTAATGCGAATTGGGAGGAAACTATCTACAACCAAGAGTGTTCTCCAGCAGTACAATACAGGTAATAGGTTGTATATGTTTGAGAGGGAAGAGCTGAAGGAGATATGGCAAAGTGGCCATACTGTGAGCATTTCATATCGTGCAGCATTTTGAGTAAGCATGTCTGCGTCCAATCAAACCAGATGAATGGCTTATGGATAAAACGCTGCAAATTCTTTCACAGGGGTTGGTTATTCCACGGACCAGGAGCATGAAGACAGATTCCAGTCGATTCAGCATTCAAAATTAAGTGGAAAACCCCAAACGCCTTAGTACCATGAAATCTGGAAAATCCACCTTCGAAATAGATGGATAGATACCCTATTTTGACCCATAACCTCTTCCAGTGGGTGCTAATCGTTCTGGAACCCGTCTCATTGGATTCAGCGTCCAAAATTTAGTCGAAAATAACATCCCATGCGCCTAGATCGCCGAAAATCTTGAAATTCCATTGACCCTTACCCCCCTAAATTCCGTCCGATCGGTCTGAAAAGTTTCAAGGACTCATCTCGGCTGGGAACAGACCCCTGACCCGAATTTCAGATTTTTAGAACATTTTCTACTACCAAAAACGGCGTGGACAATGGACGGCGGACGGACATTGACTTTTTTTGATCAGGACATCATGAAACGTCCAGAAAAAAATTTTGAGCCGAATCGGAGAGGTTGACCATTATCATGAAAACATAGGTTGATTATTCAAGGAATAACCAACCAAAATAAAGATAACATTTCGAAGTAACGATCCCCCTCCTATTAATTTATTGGTTTGCAGAAGATTCCACTAAATGGATGACCATATAATTATTAACAAAACCAAAATCCTCGATGAGCAGTACTCAGATGTTTTTTTAATGATACAAAGCAGAAAATAGCATTCAAGTTGAATCACTATAATAAATAACTTATCACCTCATCTCTTGATGTGGACAGAACGGTCACAGTCATCAGGAACGTAATAATAAAATGTACCGCACGCGAGGTCATTATGAAGAACCAAAGCGTATTTGTGACATCTTTCGAGATCAAGCCTGTTGTTGTATAAGTTATAGTATTTGATAAAGCTACTTGAACCAGGACTACAAATCCTTGGATAAATAAAATTGCCAATGACAGGCCGAGAGATTGGCTTATTTGTTGAAAATTTTGATAAAGCATAAAATGTCTGAGAATGTTTTTATCGTTGACAATGGTAGAGAAATTTTGGAGGCATCGGTAGTTCAAAGTGACAAAAGCCAAACTTTGTGCAAGAACCATGTATGCAAGAAGTCGCATGATGGGGAAAGTGATCAACATAATTAATGACGTTTCAGGCGCAGTAATGTAAACACCGATAGAGCAAAGGATGTCAAAGACGTCAATTGAAAACGGAATGAAAATCATTGGCAAACGTGCGTTTGGAACTTGCCCATCATTGCAGTAGCCCAGCATGTTGAACACGTCTCTAACTATGTTTTGTCTATAGCAATAGCTTTGATGCAAACATACTGCCTCAAATGCGATGATTTTTCCCGCGCTTAACACCGAGCCCACTGCATCGCCTAATGTCGTGTTGTGTGTGAGTGAGTGAAATTGCACCATAGCTCCGCTAGCAGCTATTCCAAAAGTTAGGATTGTTAAGATTAGCGAGTACCGCAGGAGATGTCTATTGGTAAGACCTGGGCCGCGATAAGGATAAAGCCCCAGAACTCGATTTACAGTCAAGATGATACTGAAATCTTTCATTGTTGCGGATCTCGTTATTGAAAATCCGTTGGGGTTGGGCCTACTGCTGCTTGTATGTTGAACCTGAACCGACACCATCCCTAAAACGCACAGAACTGACGCTAGGTCATTACGTCAGTCAAATTGGCAGAGCCTAATGGTGGGTTATTTGTCAATTGGTTCTCTCTTCCGAGCTCATTTATCACCACACTATGATTATTATTGAGAATGGCCATCTTGTGATTGCAATTTCCTCAATGTTTGAAGGTTCATAACAATTTAGCAGCTGCATTTATGCCATTTTTCCAAGTTAGCCTTGGTGCAGTGCCCTGGCAACGTTTCTGATTAACTCGCTCAATCAGACAAGTTTATTAAGAACATGCCTGTGTTTTGAAGAGATTGAAGATAACGTAGAAATCTGCATTAAGTAAAGCACAATTAATAAAAATCTTTTAGGTGATTGTTAAGAAAACTCTTCTGAAAGCAACAATTGGGTACCTCTTTGAGTGTAGCCACAAATGTACCGTTTTCTGTCTCATGACTACCAGTATCTTGTGAAGGATTACTAGAAATGTGTCAAAATTGACTTAAATCCTAAAAGAAATCTCAATAACGGTAGATTTGGTGCTTGTTTATGTCGTAATGGCGAGGAGGTAGGTAAAATGGCCTTAGTGATTATTTTACCTGGGTTTTACATTATTTTACTATTATCATTATCATTATTTTACTATTTTTATTATAATTTTGTTTTTCATTATTTTACCTGGCCCTAGTGAATGGTCCATTTCCTCTACTGATTTTAGATTTTACAGGGCGATATCTGTCAATTCCACGAGACATTCATCCTGTAAGAACTTACCTCTCGCTCTGTGTTGTCAATGTAAACGACGACCACAATAAGTTTGAAGAGAAAATTGACAACTCTACTATTTGTCAAAATCGTCCAAACATCCGCTGTTAAACTCCCTCTGAACCAAGTACCTTGGGATATATTTGTGCAAGCGGACGTTACTGACTGACACAGAACAATGAAATCAATCAAAAATTGAAGAACTATCGCGATACCGTAGAAATGTATGATCTCTAAAGAGATTTTTTTAAGAACAAAATGCTTCTTATTGTTGTAAGCGCAGACGACTTTCAGCTCTCGAAGAACAACCAGAACCGCTTCCAATAGACAAACGCACTGCATCAAAATTGAAGAAGTGACTAAGCCAAGGTACGGATACAACAAAAAAGCCACAAATCTTGAGCGACCGGAGGCGTAATCGAATTTGCATAAAATGTCCCGCCAACGTCTAACATTTCCACGAGAAAAAAACACCCGAGTGAATACGATTTGATTTTAATCCTTTTACCACTGCAGTGCGTCAGCAAAGAAAAAATAGTTCGTACATTTTGAGGGCGATATACGGAAATGAAACGAATGCGCGAGAGCGATGATGCAAAGCAGGAGAACTTTCACGGTGCTGAAGACGAGTGTGAGTTGACCGCTGAGAGGTACAGAACTGTAATTCTTCCAAAGAGATTTTATACTTTGTAAGGAATAAATAACAGTTGAACAGGAAATCAATATTGAATAAGAAACACGTTTATGAGAACTCACGCCGTATTCATTAAATGGAAATGTACCCAAAGCGCGGCTCAAAGAAAACACGAAGTTGTCAACCATAGTGAAGGTATACGTGGTACTTGGACCAGCTTAACATTCCATTGGGAAGATATCGAGACTTTAATGCCAACGCACTTGAATAACTATTCTGGCACTTTATCTTTCATAAGGGTTTTTAAAATATCAAAACAAATGTAAGTACCGAAAACATTAGAAAAAAGTATTGGGCCCATTGAGGAGAGATAGCGAGCGATATCGTGCGTACATGTAGGTGAAGCGGTACTGTGGACGATAGCCGAGGAAGAAATCGATTCAAGACCAAACGAGCTGAGCAGATGTGATTTATGACATAAATGTGAGGTCGTTATGAGCGGAGGCATCTAAATGTTAAGTATATACGAATATAGATTGTTAGCTCCACAACGCATATCGTTTTCCGGTGAACAACACCCGTGTTATTGAACTGTAATATTTTATCCATATTCCAGGAATTTTTCGTTCTAAACCTATCCTTGCTTAAGGCGGCGAAGTATTGAACATTCATGAGCAAAACGGTCATTTCGCCATCCAATTCAAAGAATACCATCAACTTAATAGTTGGACATGGGTTGAGAGGCCTGTTGAACTACAATTATTGGGGTCATATTAGCACAACCCATCATCATTCCAGTCCCTAACCTTTCTAGAGGACCAGTGAGTTACCAAGGGAAAGTCTCCCCTTACATGAAGTCTCCACCACTCGCCACCTCGGGTTGCCAAGTGTCCTCCCTCTGAGAGGTTAAGTCCAGGTTTTAACATCTTTTCTACAATTAGAAAATGACCACTTCTTGGGTATCATTCTCTTTAGGAACAATACACTAAAATATCTGTAGAGACTGATGGAGAAAAAAAATCATTTCAATGTTTTGATTGATGTTGGAAGCGAGCCCGACTTGCCAGGCGACCCCCAAAGCCCATCCTCGTGGAGGCCTGGCAGAAGTGATACCAATACATCTGCTTGCAAGGGATAGAAAAAGGATGTACGAGCGACGGGAAGAGAAGCCCTGGCCTCAACTAGCCAAACAAGAGCGGGAACACACACTCAACTCCTGGCAGGACATCAGGGAGACAGAAACAAGAGGAAGATGGATGGTTCGACTGTTGCCCAATATATGTCCCTGGCTAGAGAAGAAACACGGTGAAGTTAACTATCATATAACGCAGTTCCTCTCGGGTCACGGGATGTTCTATCAGTATCTCCATAGGATGCGTATCGTGGAATCTCCAGGATGCCTACATTGCACCAACAAAGAGGACAGCGTTCAACACACATTCTTCGAATGCGAGAGGTGGGAGAGAGAGCGACGGCAGATTGCAAGGGAGCTAGAAATGACCAGCCCTCCCACCCCCGAGAATATGATGACCATCATGCTCGAGAGCAAGTCAAAGTGGAATTGCCAGGGCAGAGTACATCCAAAACATCCCGGAAGGCAAGTCCGTTGAGGAAAGGGCCCGGCGACGGGAACTGCAGGCAAACGGGACCAGCTAGCAGGCAGAAATCGGAACCCAGCCTGAAGTAATGAGCCAAAAACATGTTTTGATTGAAACTTGACGCTTCTCATGCGCGATAAGGCATCATTAACAAACGGGAATGACTCCTGAAGCACTCTTGACAGTAAAGTCGAGTCATGCAACTGATGAAAAGGACAATACCAGCAGCGGCACTATACCACGTAATATGTTTAATTTTGATAATTCCACAGAATACGTTATTATTTTACATTTTACTCATTGAACTCTATTTGGATGCACAAGAGCAATAGGAATGTGACTGGTGACGGCACCCAAACATGAAATAAATGACGAAAATATTTACACGTCACACTTAGACACGCCATCTTGGATGGTATTTCATACGACGTTAGTCGGTGAACTAAAAGCGGATTGCTGTTGTGGCTGAGCTTGGTTCGAGTTATTCATCATACTCATCGCCTGAAACATTCCAAAATAAAATAGAATAGCTACCTAATTAATTCGTTGTCGTAAGACTGTTTCCAAAATGTGATAACTTACACTTTCTACAACGCGCTTTCGCACGAAATTCGACGTCATGGCTGACAGAGCGCCTCCCATGTCTTCGTTTTTGCCAAATTTACATTTGAGGTAACCGTAAAGATTGGCGCCGTTTAGGGATGCAGCGATGCAAGCTAGAAGCTAAAAAAGACCATTTTGTAGTTTGAGAAAAATTGATAATTTGGTGCTTAATTAGTGAAAATTATACATCCTTCACTTGAGAAAGAAAATTCATCAAATCCACTGAGGATTCACTTAATGGTTAGTTCTAATTGGAGCCACTCGTAGGATTGATCAATTGGTTTTTGTCTGCAGATCGCCGTAAATAGGTTATGAGGTTTCATTCAGCTCAACTCCCAACTGTCACTAGGGTTTTGTTTGTGACCCAGGTTCTCTCGAGTCTTTAATTGGTACACTCCTCCCCTTGCTCAATGGCCATTTGTATCCTTCCTGACACGAGGCCTAGCTAGGTAGGTGCCTACTTATCAAATACCAAACGCATACTAGGATCTGACATAAACTGCTCATCAATAACAAATGACAAAGAAGAAACCAAGGCAGATACTCATAAGTTTCAGACCCATAAGCGTACTCTATTCATCAGGGATGACACTTTACTTACCATCCATTCAATTTTGAAGCTCAGCAACGCACCAAGGATCAGCAAGCCCCAAAGGACTGGAAAGCCAAACAGCGACGTCCAGAATATTCTCGACTCAGTCTTGTTCACCATGTTCTGCGACAGGCCCTGATCAGGGTCGTAAACTCAGTGAAATGATCATTAGATTGCTTACAATCCACTACTACCACCAATGCATTTACAATTTGAGAGGTTCGTGGTTTTTGGTTGGTTATTCCTTGAATAATCAACTTGTTTTCATGCAATTAGTCAATCTCCCCGATTCGGTCCAAACAATTTTTCTGGACGTTTCAAGGTGTCCAGATCATAATTAGCAAATGTCCGTCCGCCGTCCACGCCGACATTGGCACTAGAAAATTTTTTAAAATCATAAATTTTGGTCAGGGACCCGTTTCCAGCTCTAGTTTGGGGTAGGGGTCAAAACGTGTACTTTGAAAAATGGATTTTTGAGATTTTTGGTGATCAAGGTGTGTGGGGTATCATTTCCCACTAACTTTTGGACGCTGAATCCAATGAGACGGGCCCCGGAAACATTGGTTCCCTCTGGATGGGGTTATGGATCAAAATGGGTGCCTTCGAATGTGTGTTTTCGAGATTTCTGGTACCTAGGCGTGTGGGGTATCATTTTCCACTAAATTTTGGACCCTGAATCGATTGGAATGGGTCCGGGACGCGGCACACCCACTGTTTCCCCCATGCTGAAGAAATGAGGCTCCACGCGCCTGGTCCGAGGAATAACCAACCCGTGTGTAAGAATTTGCGTTTTTGTTGGTAGTTCGAGCCTGAACACCAATGAAACTCACCTTTTTTGACTCGTAGACCCAATGTGACTTGCCATCGTCATCGATATAATTCCACCATCTGAGTCCAACCATGAGACGACCTGAAAGGTTAGTATTATGAAGAAACATCTGAAGAACGAGGTTAATTGAATTATTTAAACCTTCCTGCTTGTTGTGGTCAGACAACAAGGAAGATTTGACTCACCAGTGATATTTTTTACCGTCCAAAAGTCGGCTGAGAGCAGGAGAATGATGAAAACGAAACTGGATATGAAGCTGTTAGTGAACCATCCACAGAATAGGTATGTGACCAACGCCGCACTTCGGAATCCAATGTGGCACATTGTCACATACGGATGGCTGTGAGCAGAACGAAAACGAAACTAGTGTTAGAAAGTATTTATATTGATAAACAAACTATATTTGGTTAGTCACGCGTTATTAAACAGAACGATGTGAAGACGAAGTATTTCTTCACCATGTTCGGTACTCCTCAGGGTTCTCTACTGGGCATAATACTCTTTCTACTGGTCAACGTGATCCGTACAGAGACGAAATATAGGCTGCTGTGTAGGCTGAGTGTTGAATAACGATCCCTTCCAGGCTTACTAACTCATTAAAATATACACTAAATTGAATCCCCACAACGACCTACGACATTTGACAAGTTTTGATGTATTCCTGGAGTTTTGACGAAACCTAAGAGAGGAAAGCTGTCTTTTACGATACAGAGCGACTGTCTTGTTCATAATCGCAATTAGTATTTCGATCTAGAAGCTCAACAACGACACGGCCTTCCAATCTCCTTTCAGTGCACTTCTTGTTAGTTTTTAGGCGTAGGTACGTTCATAATATCGTGAAATCTAAGCGATCATTGTAACAACTTACGGTAGTCTGTTTGGGTTTTGTTGGTCCATTCCGAACGGGACAGTGTCATCGTCGACAAGAGGTGCCTGAAAATTCATTTCAGGAGGCAAATCAAGTTATGCTTATCAGCAGCGGTGTCATTAGCTTGGTTGAACCGCCATTGCTTAAGTATTTTGTAGGTAAAGAGGATATTCCTTATTTATGAATCACCCATCATACCATTTCCTCTTATAACTTCTCTGACGATTCCGGGTCACATTCATGAAAATTCCGACGACCCCGGGCTGGGTTTGGCTGACTAGATGGCGAACGACCCACTAGCCCCCCAAAAAACGGGGGCTTTGCGCGAAATTCAGATGAAGAAAAATATTTAAACGTAAACTCAACACGACTCGTGTCAACAGTAGAATTAAATGCGATAAACTGATACGATAACGCCAAAAATCGTAAGATTGCGAAAAGTGTACACGACCACAAATTATTTACATCGATTGGTAACCTGAAGTGGAGGTTGTCCAGAGTAGCCAACTCAACACAACAGAAAGCCGTAAGTTTCACATTTGTTGTCGTAGTACTGAAAAAAATTGTTTAAGTACTCAAAAACACGATAACAAACCACGTGTATTTCATCAATTACCGCAACTTCTGGGCAGAATCGGCATCAAAATTGCAAGATTTTGGTTATTTTTTGCTTGTTATGATACATTCAGAAAGAATTCATCCAATAACTTCTCTATGTTGGTTGTTGGATTTAAGGAATTATTTGTCAGAGAAAAGAATCACTATAGGATTGTGTTTCGGTTTATTTAACTTGACTATGGTCACGGTAAAATTTTTGGAGGTAAAATATGTTAACTTCTGCACAAAATGAACAATTTGTAAGTCTAACCTCATCCTCCCACTCCATGTCCCCACCTAACCTTCACAAGCTCACCGGTTACAAAATACCTTCGTTTCGACTGAACGCTTTGAACAAGACTTGCTATCGAAGTTACGAATTGTTTGCTTTTGTTTAATTTGTATTCAACGTGAGAATGGATTTACGCCTATTGTACAGAAACTGGTAGTACGGAGAAGCTCGGGTTTGTGATGGTCGATCCTGGCTGGGAAAAGACGCCTGCCCCAGTGGCGCAATTGGTTAGCGCACGGTACTTATAGACAGTAGCTCGTGAGCAATGCCGGGGTTGTGAGTTCGAGCCTCACCTGGGGCACATTTTTTGCCGGCGTTACGTTTCAAGTATTGATTTTGATAAGATTTATGATTGGATAAACAAAACATAACTTCTTTCATACGTTTAGACTTGTCGGCAACAGGCTCCTGCTGATCCTACCCTAACACGGATTTACGTATTTTATTGCTACCTCAAATTTTTTTTTTTTTTTTTTTTAAATTTCTAATTTTTTTAGCATTTTTTACAAAATAAGCTCTAGTAGAGTCTGTAATCATTCTCAAATAGTGAATCTTAGAAGATTTCACCGTTCTTCACTTACATTGTATATTTACGTTTACGTTTCCGTTGACAACCCCTTCCTCCTGTTTTGTCACATTTTGATGCAAATAGGATTTTCGTCAAAATTTTCCATTGCGGTTTACTTTCACCTTTTACGAGTATGAACCCCCCCCCCCCCCTCCTTCACTGCCATCCCTTGAACAACGGCTGAAGGGCTGCCCTGAAAGGAAGCCAGTACATACCTACCTACCTACTTTTTCAAGGTTGTCACCGTAAAAGAGTCAGGAATAAAATAAGCTGCTTTCTCTAATTATTTGTCAACAATTTTAGATTTTTTATTTTTGGAATAAAACACCGTTGTATTCGTATCGGCCTAAAATCGTTTGTCTCCCTAATCTTCACATGAAAAATTCACAATCCAAAATGGTCGTCTCTGGTCGAACGTCCGGGCCAATAAAAACCAGCTGAAATTCGTTTAAAAATCTAAAATTTTGCGCGATTGACTCAGTTTGGCTCTTATTTATAACATTTTCAGCCCAATCACTTCAAACAGAGGCATAAAATCGGTAAAATTGGACATTTTGAAAATTTGTTTTAGAAATATTTTAGGACATAGACATGTAAAGAATCGTACAATTTTATTCCCCTTCCAATTAGGTATCTACCTAGTCAGGACTTCCTGAAAATGCACGCATACCCATACGACCGAGGTTTACTTCGAATAATAAACCATGTTTGACTTTTTACAAAAATTCGTTGTTCACTTTCCGAAATTAAAACAATGTTTAAAACAAATTAACGAAACTGCGAACAACCAAAATTCAACATGTAAGTCTCGCCATTGAACAAATAAATAGGCTGAAAAAATGATATCTTATGTAAGTGTTCGAGATAAAGGTTTATAAAGACATTTTGCGTAGGCGGTCTTAATAAATCGAACTCGTTCCAAGATTGATAGTCAGTCGTTTATTTGATCCAGTACTAGGTCGAAGGCAATTAATATGTTATTGCAAGAGTACGGAAAATTTTTTCTGTGTCAACAACTTTTGTCGATGGGCGAGTCGCTGGGGAATAAAGTTTCCGGTCGTTCAAGTGATATCGCAATTATCTCGAACAAACTGTAGAAATTCCGCGTAACAATAATTTCATTTCAGGATTCGAAAATGAAGGGAGATCATTCGTTCCTGCTTGAATTCTGAATGCAAGTTTACCCTTCCGTACATTAACTCGCATTCCTTTTTTTGAATAATTTACTTTAATACGTATTTATACCCATTCATACCCACTTCTGGTGGCTCCTAATCGGTTCGGGACCCAACTTAATGAATTCAGCGCCCAATATTTAGTGGAAAATGATACCCCACATTTGTAGTTCTCAAAAAATCCTGAAAATCGAGTTTCAAAAAACACACTTTTGCCCATACCCTCCCCAAATGTGGTCAGATTGGGCTGACAAGTTTAGAGGACAAACTAGAGCCAGAAAGAGGTCCCTGACCAAAATTTCAGTACCACAAACGGCGTGGACGGACATTTCGGTTTTGGGATCTGGACAAGAAGATACGTAAATTGTCAAATTGATTTTTGGTATGATTGCCTGGGTTGGTTATTCCTTGAATAATCAACAACAAAATCGCAAAATGTACGTTTGCTCCCACCCCGTTGTTGAAAATATAATTCATATAAAAATCTGAAATATTTTTAACGCGTTCTGTGCACTGTTCTCAATGCTTTTCATCCCGATCGCCAACATCAGAAGTGGAATATGGATAAAAATGGGTGTTCAGAAATTCGAAAATTTTGGTGTTTAAGGTGATGTTTTTAAGAACCTATACAAGCGGTTGGGGCATAATTTCTCATTATATTTTGAACACTGAGTATGGGCAGTTGACCGAACGGCGAAAACGAAGACAGGTGAAAACTAGCATTTCGAAAACCCATATGCATTAATTTTATAAATACACGAAATTCCAAAAAATTAATTAACATTTGGAGGAGATGGAGTTTTTTTCCGTAACCGAGTATTTTCATCAATTTTTTGCAAACAAGATAGTCATTTACCAACGTGATTATTAATGATATAATTTCTAACCTAAAAATTTGTAGAGAATGTCATTATTTTCAAGTATCGTCTCACCGGTGACCATCCCCTTGTGAAAATTTGATTAGTACAAATGCAAATTAGGAAATTTTTTACAAATCCTGCACATCCTGAACATGTGAGTTGTTCATTATTTGATCTCCTCCCACAATAGGTGTTTTATTAAAATTGCGTCAGGTTATCAGGTTCGAAGTACTCAAATCATACAGGCAATTTTTTGGTTTATTTTTTTTATTCAAGTTTAAACAAGAACAGCAACTTTTGTTTTCTTTGACGATCAAGTTGTTGAGCTCTACAACAAAGTGATTGAGGACGGCCTAATTAACGGGGATCACGACGAGGCTGCGTCGCAGTTTCCTTGTCCTTGTTAATGCATTGGAAATTCATCATTATTTGAATAAATCAAATTTCACGTCAACCGTGTTGCAACGACGAAGGAAAATTGTAACCGAAAATGATGGAGGCGAGATCTAACGGACAGCATACAGTTTTGATAATACATCATCTCTACATAAAAGGGATGAAATTGATTGAAGTAAATACCTCAAATTCATCTGAATCAGACAGTGAAAAGTCAGCGTCAGGCTAATATTCTGACTGTAACACCGTTCCGAAGAAAGATCAATGAATGAATCAAATTCTTCTACAATGGTTGATTATTCCATGAAGCAGGAGTGTGGAGTGTTTCATTCTATTCTAATCGATTCAGCGTTTGAACAGACTTGAAAATGATACCCCTCGCATCGAAGTACCCGCAAATCATGAAAATCCACATTCCAATCAGGTGGGTAAATACCCATTTGACCCATACCCACATCCAGTGGCCATCAGTCGGTCAGGGACCTCAATGGATTCAGCGTCAACAAATTTGTGGAAAATGATACCTCACAGGCCTAGTTCATAAAATTTCCCTAAAATCGTTTTTCAAAAATCACACTTTTACCCATAACCTACGCTATGTTGGGCCAGCCTGAAAAGTTTCGAGGACCAACTTGAGGCAGGAAGAGGTCCAAGTCCAAATTTTCAATTAAAAACGCTGCAAATTTGTTCACGGGGGTCGGTTATTCCATGGTCCAGGCGCATACAGACTCATTCCAATCGATTCAGGGTCCAAAATTTAGAGGAAAAATTTACCCCACACGCCTAAATACCAGAAATCTCAAAACACCACCTCCGAAATAGGTAGATAGACAACAATTTTGACCCATGACCTCAGCCGGTGGGCGCCAATCTTTACGGGACCCGTCTCATTGGATTCAGCGTCCAAAATTTAGTGGACTACCTATGTACCTATGTACCAGAAATCTCGAAAATTGACTCTCTGAGAGGAAATGAAGAGGTCCAAGACATTGCCAAATGAATTTTGAAAGTGGTTGAACTGTGTGAGATTGAGCAGCTGAAGAGGCTCGTAGACAGCATAACCTTTCGATGATGGTGGATAGGAGGGAGAGTCTTCATCCCAGGAAAATGATTGGACACCAGGTAAATTATAATCCCCAGCGAGAGGAAGATGTGTAAGCCCCCAGGCTTGCTGCCTCCAGAAGGCCAGAAGGGAGAGAGCATGCGTCAAATGCGCGCGCAGCTCCTGCCTGGACGTCGCATTTAGAGAGGCCCAGCACTCACTCATTCCGAAGGCGTCCAACCAGGCGGTCGTTGTCGAGGCGCCCCTTGGGGCCGAGGCGCCCAACATGTTGGAGTTATATATTTTTGTAACCTGTCGTGCAAGTGCATCTCATTCAGTCCATCCTGGCTTTGTCCTGTGCTTGCTCTGAAGTGAACTCTGCGATTGTGTTTCCCCATGAGATAAAGGACTCAAGTTAATAAGCCTCGCTGTGTACCTGCAGGACAGCGAGCCCCCTCCTGTTTTTCCTTCGACGTCGACGCCGTTTTCGTCAGCCGGTATCGTTGCACTTGTTCATTAAATTGTATTTCATGTACATCATAATTTCATGTCACTTGTATTAATTGTATTTTATGCTCCACATGTTGTCTAATTTACTTTGTCGAATTACTTTGTCTTGTATCAATTCTAGCCCAGGTTGAGGCATATTTTCCTTTGCAACGAGTCCTTGTTTTTAATTATAATTCATTTTGTTTCAATGTATTTTATGTTCATCCTTGGTATCCCTAGTTGCTCAGTCGTAAGTCTTGGACTTACATTGTGTAACCTCTCGCTAGGTCCTTTCCAAATTCTCCGAAGAAACCCGAATTAAATTATAGTAAATTCAAAAACATTTTAATTCGAGAGAGGCTTACAGATGGTAACCAGGATACAAAGTGGTGATGGATTCCAGGTCCTCGAAGTACCGCACCTAAGAGAGTGGACAGTAGCCAGGTAGGTAGATGGTCCCCACAATCAGAGATCAGGGAGCACGACGAAAATTAGCTCAAGAGACGGGGTTAGAGCGAAGACGAGTGGAGACAGCAAATAACACGGGTTGATAACACATAGGTTGATCTTGACCCTGCATGATCTTGTGGCCTAGTTTTTGTTTCCCACTGTGGCTGGAATCCTGGAGTACCTTTATGTTTAAGTTAACTGAAACGACAAATTAGTTAAATTTATACTGTTGAGATCACAAATATGCGCCTTTTTACTCAAGTGAAATCCACGTGAAATGATGGATAGACAAGTGTTAACAAAATTTGAATTTTTTTTTTTAAGGATAATTTTACGGCTGTTTTTCCGTTAAGTTCGTGTTACCTCGAGGTGACGGTTCAACCTCAACCGTCCGCTGTCAGTCAGAATCCAACTAATTAGGAGCCACGCTACAGCGAACTTCTCCCCCACTCTGACGCTGGCCGCCACCTGACATCGGGGTTCTCCCGTATAAAACGCGATGGTGTCGACTCGCTGTCAGGACATCGTCGGTCTCTTCAGCGTCAGAACTTTACCGAGTTCGAGGACTCATCTTGACAGTACGATGCCCGCGTCAGAGGCGAGTGCGGAACGGCCCAGAGGCGAGTTGGTCATCGAGGAAATCGATGGCACGACTCCCAAAGACGCGTTCCTGTCAGCGCCCGACAAAGAGATGCACGGACAGTTTCTGCATAGAGTCCAACAGATGCTCCTAGACCACGCTTTTCAGGTATTCATCATTCATTAACTATAATAAAATCAAAAGGCGCCATTCACAGTGGCTCCAGGTCTACTTTTACGTCATTTCGCTCAACTGTCCTCAACAATCCAAGCCAGAAATCACGCATATATATGCAATCACTCAACCTTTACACCAATTACGAAAATAATAAGCGTTCCAGAGTCGCATATTGATGCGTGAATCAAAATATATTAGGTGCATCTGAGCCGAAACTGCAGGCATCTCGTATTTCAGCCTTCAATTCATGTCCTCTGACAGAAAATGGGGCCTAAAAGAAGCCACTATTACCTTTTTTGGCTAATTGTCGACCAAATTTGCCTCCTCAAGACCCTTAGTTTTGCGTCAAATACACCAATTACATGGGAAAAAGTAAACATTAAAAGGTCTCGTTCAAAATTTCCTTCTAGAACAACACATAACAAAACTCATCATAAAATTAACGCCAAAATTAATAATAAATTCGCCCGTTTCGCGATTCTATAGAAATAATCTCACATGCCGTTGATAGTTACAATTTTCTAAATCTCCACTGCCTAATGGCGGGCTGTTTCTCAAAAGTTGGAAAGCCCCGGCAAAAATAACGTTTGTTTCAAAGTAAAATTTAAATCTTAGTAGCTGACGAGATTGGATTTGACGTCTGCGTTATATTTCATGTTGAACTGTGTAGTAGGTAATAAGTGCGATCGTACAATTAGCAGGTATAGCATTTTCCTAACTCCCAGGAAATTTTACATAGAAAACCGGACTATGAAGGCACGATTATTTGTCTTTTTAAAGCCATTTTGGTTTATTATTTCCATCAGAATATCCGTGTGTTTTATTTTAAAATTTGCCATTTTTTCACATTCATAATCCAAAATGTTCGACCGCCGTCCCCGCCGTATTTATGCAATAGGAATTTTTCCACAAGTCCGAAATTAGGAATCGTAGGCATCTTTTAGGCTTCAGTTGGCCCTCAAAACGTTTTAGCCCAATCGCCGGCCACAGAGGGAGGTTATGGGTGACAATTAGTATTATTAAAGTGATTTTTCGAGATTTTTGTGAATTTAGTGCGAGTTGTGTGTCATTTCTCAATAAATTTTGGTCGAGATGAATCGATTGAAATGGGAGCTGGGCCAATTAGGAGTACGGAAAAAATGAGAATGTTTGTACTTTTATTGAAACGAAGAAATTTTTATTATCAAACTTTCTATCTAATTGGGTATTTGCTGAATTTTTAGCAAAGCTGAAATTTGTTGTTGTTGTATACTTTTATCGATCCTCATTTTCCTCTTTTGTTTGTTGGCGCTTGACAGAAAAATTCGTTTCTACCGACATTTCCGACCTGTATGGGATAATTTAACCAAATTTTGAATGTTCCGCTGTTTTTTGACGAAAAAAAACATGCCATTTTCCATCAGTGGACGTCGGTAATGCAGGGCGAAATGGAGCATGTTCGAACCACATTTGAAGAACAAAATCTGGAAAATGTTTGTTTAGATTTGTATTTTGTGGTCAAACGCAGATATCAGGAGCTTAGAAACTAAGAGTTTTCAAATGAAGAGCTTTGAGGCAGTTTCAGTTAAAAATAAGCCTAAAATATTCTTTTAACTGAATTCAGATAAACTAAAACTACTTGAGGGGCTCGATTGGTGATTTTATCCAGTAAATCCTTTGTAAAAGGCGACCATTCCCTTGGGCGGGTGCGTGTTATGCGGGTTTGTGACTCCTCACAACTTCACTCCTATCTCAAACAAGGAGTGTTTTTTAGCAAATTAGGTAATCCACAAGACTCTATCCAGAAGTAGAAGAAATAATTTTTCCTCCTTGTGGAAGGCCAGATGTAGGGAGGGGAGCCTTGGAAACAGGTTGCCAGCTCTGGCGGTCATCTACTAGTACTATTTGTAATATGAGTGAAAATTTCCTGTTTCATTAGGAAGATTTTTGTTTTCCTAGTAAAATTGCTCTTTTCGAGCTGCAAAATTACACTTGACTTCTACATCCTTATTCTATCTGGAATTGTACAGTATAAGAGGAATAACTCATTCTTATCAATTATCCATTGAATAACTGGTTTTGTCTGCTGGAGCTGTATGGGATTTTAGTCCTAACCCTAATGTTGGATTTACAGAAAATACAATTTTTGACCATTGTATGCCAGTTGTGCAGTTATCTACATTGCTGGAAAGAAATTTACTTTCTACAACTGCAACCTCGTGAAAAGTACGAGTACCTTTCAATTGTGAGTTTGTGAGGTTATAACCTTCAATGTCCCACATTTTGAAAAGCAAGTGGCCATGATAGTTCATATAATAATAATATAATAATTAATCAACAATGAATTAATGTTACAATGTTATTAACTGGAAACACATGCAAACAACAATTTAAACATATTTTGTGGCTGTAGGTGTGGAATTTCTCTAAGCCAGCCGGTATTTGAAGGGTTTCATTAGTCAAGGGATAATAATTTGTTGAAGAAAAAATATGTATTTATTTGACTTCCATGTAAGATTTCAGGTCATTTTGGTTTCTACTGGCCAGCTGGGATTATGTTGGTGTAAGTGGTTCTGTATAATAAAGCAGAATAGAATGACCTGCAGTCTATCAATGTCACATTCTGATTGGGAGTTCTTATGTGACCACAAATGTCAAATTCGATAAGTTGTCTATCATTCAGGTTTGACCAGCTGTACTTGTCTTGTTGCTAAAGACCATTTGACCTCGAAGGCCTTTTTGTGGTAGGAGGGGAATTTTCAAGTAATAAATCAATGTTGTGGTTATACCACCAGCCGTCCGCTTCTTTTTCTTACTACCCTTGAAAAAAAGTGGTTTCGGAGGAAGCTGATTTTAATTACAGATCAATAACCCTCAAAAGGAGGCAAATTGCAATCCGGTACCGTCTCAAGGCTCTCAACATTAAAGCCAAGTGCACTTAGTGACTGCATTTTCAACACCTGGGAAGTTAACTGGTCTCCATTAATCTCGCGAATTGCGTAATTTCCATGATCATTATGATACAGAATCGATTATAAATATTTGTGATTAATGCGACGTGATCTGCTTCGAGTCGCATTGACCTTCTCATTCTCATTATTTGCGTTTGATTGACTTGAGTGCAATTGAGCCTTGCTTCCGATTGGCTTTGACTTATTACTGACGAACGGGGACGTTATTCCATCAGGAAAATCACTTCAGAAATGATTAACGTCAAGGAGGATGTCCACAATTTAACAGGTCTGTTTAAAAAAGTGGGCTCTTTATATAATTGTGGGTTTTGTAACTGGTACCTAAGGGTGTCTCATTAGTGCCACTTTTCTGCACTAAAGCCTGATGCTGGGTTATTGTTAGAAGGAGTCCTCTGGCAGTCGTTACTCCTCTATGCTGGACAACCCGTTGAAGGCGCTTCCTGAAGCAATCATTCACATCACCGCCATCAGCCTCATTCACTGCCTGATGGATCAGTACGAGTTATGCTAGCTTACATGGGGAACAGCATTGATCCTCCCCCATCTTGCTACTTGACACTAGTAACTCTCATCTACTGCTCACTTCTGAAGCACTCACAGCTCTACATCTGCTCTGGCCCTATTGGCCTGCTGCACTACTGTTCAAGCCAGGTCATCAGCACGCTCTAGCTCCACTACACCCAAGTCCTCAGGGACCCAACCCAACTCATAACCAATTCAGACAGTTCCAGCACTCACAAGACTGCACGCTGTACGTTGCTACCAGCACTTCCAGAGCTTGGGATGTAGAAACAGTTTTTTTTTTTTTTTAAGCTACATCCAAGAGTCCAACCTTTTTCTATGTTAGAGGGCTCGTAACCTGCGCTTTTTTTTCTAGGTTAGTGATACAAAGTGGCTATACCAAGTCAAGACAAATCGTAGAACAGTGTACTATGGTCAAGTTTTCAAGTCGTCACAGTTTTCAAATCCTCTGTCAGCAGTAATAGCAGCGACAAGTCCAAAACTCTGGGTCATTTTGAATGAGACGGCGCAAGTTGACTCTAACCCTGACTGCCTATTTACTGATTAGGTGTTGATGCTGAGTTTTAATAGAGTCTCACTGCAACTGGATAAAAAGATTAATGTATAACATAATTAATAATTAATGTATAACCACCTGGCTGCCAGAAATTTAGAGAGGGGGTAACCCTAGGGCCCTCCTCGGCTCTTCGTTGGTGAGTACCCCCTAAGTACAGTCTCTCTTGGTGGGTATAATTGTTGCCGACAGACACTCTAGATTGAAACATGTCTAGTGTGATGAAGGGCGTACCAATAACTTGAAGGAACAAGTTGTTTAAATCCCCAAACCCGTTTACGAGCCTCTAAGGCTCAACATAAAAACGCTGCAAATTCTTTCACAGGGGTTGGTTATTCCTCGGATCAGGAGCAGCAACATTCCAGCAACATATTCCAATCGATTCAACATTCCAACATTTAATGAAAAACGATACCCCACTGGCTTAGGTACCAGAAATCTCGAAAGCCCATTTTGAAATAGATAGACACCCATTTTGACCTATAACCTCTTTCCTCGACCCGTCTCATTATTTTCAGCGTCAAAAATTTAGTCGAAAATGATGATTTTGAGCCGAATTGAAGAGATTGACTTTCTGCCCGAAAACAGGTTGATTATTCAAGGAATCACCTACCAAAAACCACTTATTACAGTTGTAGGAGGTTATCATTACCTCAATTCATAACAATCAAACATCACGAGGCCTGACACGAGTAAATGTCATCAATTTTGCATGACTTCAGCCTCGACTGACCAATAATAGGACACCTTGAATGTTCGCGTTATGCACCGATTCCTCCAGACTTCACCTTCATCTGACCACTAATAGTCGGCTTTACACGGCTGACGATTTTATCACTCGTAAAGTGGCCCAGTTTTTGAAAGCGTCGCCTTTTTTGAAGTGAGTAAAAATTGTGAGAATCATTTAGACGAACGAATGTCCAAAATAGGGGTGATTACTCATAAAACCCGAGCTCGTTTTGGTTGGTTATTCCTTGAATAATCAACCTGTTTTCATGATAATGGTCAACCTCTCCGATTCGGCTCAAAATTTTTTTCTGGACGTTTCATGATGTCCTGATCAAAAAAGGTCAATGTCCGTCCGCCGTACGCCGTCCGCCGTCCACGCCGTTTTTGGTAGTAGAAAATTTTCTAAAAATCTGAAATTTGGGTCAGGGGTCTGTTCCCGGCCTAGGACGGTCCTCCAAGCTTTTCAGCCCGATCGGACCAAATTTGGGCGGGGTAGGGGTCAACATATGTTTTTTGAAAAATGGATTTTCGAGATTTTGGGCGATTTAGGCGAGTGGGGTATCATTTTCCACTAAATTTTGGACGCTGAATCCAATGAAATGGGTCCCAAAACGATCGGCACCCTCTGGAAGAAGTTATGGGTCAAATTGGGTATATATTACCCATTTTGAATATGTGTTTTTGAGATTTCTGGAACCTAGGCGTGTGGGGTATCATTTTCCGCTAAATCTTGGACGCTAATTTCAATGAAGTGGGTCCCAAAACGATCGGCACCCTCTGGAAGAAGTTATGGGTCAAATTGGGTATATATTACCCATTTTGAATATGTGTTTTTGAGATTTCTGGAACCTGGGCGTGTGGGGTATCATTTTCTACTAAATTCTGGATCCTGAATCGATTGGAATAGGTCTGGGACCCGCCGCACCCACTGTTTCCCCATTTCCCCCATGTTGAAGAAATGAGTCTCCATGCGCCTGGTCCGAGGAATAACCAACCCCTGTGTAAGAATTTGCAGCGTTTTTGAATGATTTGGATGCCAAGAAAATCGACTAATTAATTGAAACAAGCGATGTTTTGAGCCAATATTTTGTTTCAATTTAATTATTTTTAAAAGTATATTAAAAGTAAATTACTAAGAAACAACGTATCTGTGATTAAAGCAACCCAAAACCGCTGAAGTCTGAATTTTTTAATTTTAAAGGGAAGGAGCTGCCAGTGACTGCTATCAGTAGTGCTTTTGGTGGTACGTTATTGATGACTATCGCGATTATGAAGATGAAATATTGCAGCAAAGTTCTTGCGGGTTATTACAACATCGCACGGAACCTTCAACCTCGTCTCAAGTTGTGATCATTGTTGTTGCAACACTGTTAAAAACCGAAGGGAACGGCCGTTCGTTAAATCAGGAAGTGATTTGAGTTCTTGAAAAGTCGAACGATTGTCAGCAATTAGAGGCGATTTCGAAATGAAAACGTCTACCGGGGCAGCCTTGAAGTCGTCGAGGGGTTTTACTGGCTTCGGAAAAATGTCGTTCCAGTCCTTAACAGACTGTAATTTCTTTCTTCTTTGCAAGAATCGTTTTTCTGGGTGCGCCTGACTAACCGAGGAGGCAGGAGTTCTCGCATGTCCTTTCGACAGCTGCTGCACCGATTTTGTTGGTTCGAGGATGCAGAATGCAGGCATCGAATGGGGGGAATCCATGAAGGTTGTATACTTTGTCTGTAACTTCCAATCAAACTGAGCCAATGTCAGGGGCCATCGCTGATACACTCAAAAAAAGGATAGGCTGAAACTGAGTAAACAACAAATCACACAGCCCACGTCACCGGTACTAATGTATGGTTTGTTTGTAGACTTTTGGACTCGTCATGTCTGGATTGTTGCAGATTTGTTTCATGGCACAACCATTTGGCATTCCCTTAGACCAGCCAGGCTGCAGTACAATTGAGTCGATTGGTACTTTTCAGACGATTCTTACTTATGAACAGCACTCGTTCCCACAATTCCTTGATTCACCTATTCGAAAACCTATCAAACTGTCGATAGGTTATTAAGGAAAACAATTTATGAGAAGACCAGCCCCAAGTCCAAAATCTCATTTCTAGGACTGTGTCAATAATTATTGGTTTTCGTTCAAAGGCCAATCCCGATTCCCAATAGATCAGCCAATGACCACTTCCCTAGACTTCTCTCTATGCAAATTGAGATCACTCAATTACCCGCTAATTTCATGTAATTACTCGAGCAGTCTAATAAATGACCGGCATGTAAAAAAATACTGTTCACCCTTGAAGATTACTGACGAGACTGGAGGCCTACTCGGCGGATTGAATGAATAATTTATAAGACATCCTTTATTCTTGTCATATCAATCAACGTTGTCAATTGGAGCTCAATTTTGGTGGAGGAAATGTTGTTCGGATTTTAATCGCGTTGCTGTATCAACTGGGTTGTTTTAGACGGCAACACGAATGCAAATTTCATATGTATCTACGAATAAAATAATTTCTAATTTGTAAAACATGAGATTTTTCACCTCCTTCGGTGGTTGTTTTGTATTGCTCATTTATCTCACAATTAGTAGTTTAAAACATGGCCACATCAATGACGTTCTATACAATTCTATACGCTATTTAGAAAACGTTTGGAGGAATTTTAATCGCTGACGTTTTCGTGAATAATTTCATTTTGGTTGTTTATTCCTTGAATAATCAACTTATGTTTTCATGCCTCTCCGATTCGACTCAAAAATTTTTTCTGGACGTTTTAAGGTGTCTAGATCAAAAAAGGTCTATGTCCGTCCGCCGTCCGCGCTGTTTTTGGTAGTATAAAATTTTCTAAAAATCAGAAATTTGGGTCAGGAGGCCTGGGACGGTCCTCCTAACTTTTCGGCCAAATTTGGGCGGGGTAGGGGTCAAAATGTGTTTTTTGAAAAATGGATTTTCGAGATTTTGGCCGATCTAGGCGAGTCGGGTATTATTTCCCACTAAATTTTGGACCCTGAATCAATTGAAATTGGTCCGGGACCCGCCAAACCCTCTTTTTTCCCCATTTTCCCCAAGTTGAAGAAATGAGTCTCCTTGCGCTTGGTCCGAGGTTTAAATTAGTCTCCATGCGCCTGGTTTTTTCTTATCAGGGAAACACCGTTTATTAAAATAGAATAAATAAATTAATTAATTATATAATTATAGGTTTACCGATGTCCCATTATAGATGCAAATAGATGCCAAAATTCGCTTTCGAAAACAAAATTTAGCTTGCTAATTTGTATTAGAAGGTGTTTTGAACATCCCAAGTAGGAGATTCATCGCTAGTACTGTGCACCTACTTATCCCTTTTCTCCGACAAGAATGATGCCAGTCCTTGGCAGCGTTACATCATTCGGTCGACTCTGAATAAATTACTTCATCCTTAATCCTCACTCGCCTTTTACACCTAGAGAGGAAGCGAGATTCCTGAGCGTCCTGTCAATTTTCTGGACTGATCCGGATCGAGGCGGCCGTGGCCACGTCCAACAATGTCGCCCTTGATGCTTACCCTCGACCGGCAGGCGAGCAAGTAGAGAACAAAAGCTCTCCCCTCGAAAGATTATCAGCTAATCGCGGCAGAGCCAGTTAATTAACACCGACGGCGTCTAAACTATACGATCGACCTTCCTATTCAATTGGAGGTTTTCGACGGAGTTTGTTAAGTGCGTTCGCACGAGGAATGCGCGAGGGTTGAAACTATGAATTTCAGTGGCGTAATTATTCCTAATTAGGGGTTTTTCGATCGTGACGGGGTTAGGGCTTCATTAAATGAACACCAGTTTAACCGAAATCTATCTAAATCGATTCAGCATTCGATGCTTAGTAAGAAAAAAACCCTATACTTTTAGGAAGCCCAAAAGTCATAAAACCCCATTTTCCCTCAAAACATGTTTCATCAATCGATTATATTATTTAGGCGCAACTTGGGGCTCTAACGGAGTCTGCGGAGTGTTTTGAAGGCTCGTTTCGGTGGATAGCGGGCAATTAACGGACATTTTTGGCATTGAATTTACACTGGTAATATCGCGAGCTGTCAAAAGTGGAACGTGGCGTTCTGATATATTCGTTTAAATGCGATTATACGGAGCGTCCCACAAGCTGCCCAAAATGTAGTGGAAAATGGTATCCCACACGCCTAGATCGCTAAAAATCTCGAAAACCCATTTGTCGAAATACTTATTTTGACCCCCCCCCCCCCCTCCGCGTGCAATCAAAACAATTGTTTGTGTGTTCAAAATTCCATACAATTCCGGGGGGAATCCGAATTTGAAATAAAAAATAGGTGCGCAAATGTGATATCTAAGACCTTTGCAGAAAATGAATAAATAATGAGATTCAAAACAAAATTTTTGTTTACTCTCATTTGTAAAGTCCCCATTTGTTTGTCCAATGTGCCTGTGCATTGACCGCTGTCTGCAGTCGGTGCCTAGAAAATCCCCTCCGAATCGCCAAATAGTTCGGAAATTCTATACTTATTATCATTGGATGATCCACAGGGGCCTAACGTATTTTTATAAAGCAAAACGGGATGTCTCAGGAGTGGCCCGTTTCAACGGTTTCCTGCCATTACAGAAGGAACAAATTTATGAGCCATTCGTGGCCATTAGAAAACGAAAATTGTCGATATTACCAAGATTATCCGACACATTGGAACACCTTGTTGCTGCTTGGATTGTAAGATACAGGTGGATATGGGTATTTTTTAGGTAATTTGAGCATAGCGAGTACTAAGGGCTTTCTTGCCTGTGAATATCAAATTATTTGATGGCTGAACCGGCCAAAATTAATGTAATAATAAAATGTGTATTTCGAAGAATGGATTTTTGAGATTTTTGCAATCTAGGAGTGTGGGGTATCATTTTCCACTAAATTCTGGAAGCTGAATCCAATGAAATGTTCCCAGAACGATCGGCACCCACTGGAAAAAGTTATGGGTCAAATCGGGTATATATTACCCATTTTGAATATGTGTTTTTGAGATTCCTGGAACCTAGGCGCGTGGGGTATCATTTTCCCCCTAAATTTTGGACCCTGAATCGATTAAATTGGGTCCGGGACCTACCACACCCACTGTTTCCCCCATTTTCGCCATGTTGAAGAAACGAATCTTCATGCACCTGTTCCGAGGTTTAAATTAGTCTCCATGCGCCTGGTTGAGGAATAAGCAACCCGTGTGTAAGAATTCTTAGCGTTTTTTTGTTCCTACATAAAACTTTATAAAATAAGTTCCTTACGGCCATTAGAACAAAATGAGCTCACACGGTGACGACGAGGAAATATTCCTTCACGGATAACCACAATACATGTTAAAAAATTATGTAGGAACGAATGAATAACACGCTGTGGCCTCCTCCGTACTCGTTCACCCCCTCACAATCAACGTTTCTTTCCTGCTCACCACGTGTGTGCAAGTATTTAGCTCCTTTGACCTCGAATTCGTACAAGGAAGAATCAATCTGGATCCTAATCCCTTTCTTCCAGTCATCGGATCGACCAAGGACTCCATGTTGCGGCACGTGTGGACCCCAACGAGGTTTGAAGGCTCGTTAGGGCGGGTCCTTTTTTTATCACACTCGTTCATTTCGTTGTTTAAAAAATCAATCAAGCGGATATATGGGGTATCATTTGGGTAGGTAGGTGGTGACTAATGTGAGAACGGAAGGCCGGTTTATCATACGTTCTATTTGGCCTTCAGTTGGGCTCATTTCCTTCGGGAGTACTCACCCGGCTTCACTGCTTGCTATTAGGGTTTCTTCTGTGGTGCTTTTTCGAAGCTCATTGAGCAATGAGTTGCTGTAAGTGCTTCCTAAAATGTTGTAGGTGACCTGATAAATCAGAAACAAATTTTTGGATTTTATTCAGCTGTTTAGGAGTCTGTAAAGCCAGGCAGACAGACAGAAGCCGCTCTTTATTGTACTTGATAACTAATCAATGCGTGACTATTGATTCAGCTGTTGAATCGCTATACTTGTTTTATGATTCTATGAGGCTTCTAAAACTGGCGTTGATTTCAATAAAATCAGTTCCCTTTAGCACTCATTTGACTGCTTAGAAACGATTTATCTGATCCGCTATTTCGTTTTTTCCATCCAAGTTGGTTCTTCTTCACAATCTCAACATTGGTTCGTGAGAAGAGTAAAATGGTGTGGAGTCATCCTCAAACAAGCGTAAATTCAGGTAGAAAAAAAATTGGCACAAAAATCAATCTTTTCCTAATGCGTTTTCAACGAGCAGAATTCCCTGTGATCCGTCATTGCTGATTAGGTGATTGCCGGAGAGTTCTCGCGCGAGATATGATTTCATGTTTCATTCGTCATTCAGGCCAATTCGAATACCACTAACGAGGTGAAAGCCATCCAAGAGTCATTGAGTCCTTACGTTAATTATCGGAAATCATTCGATGAAGGTAGTACTACTTAATATCAAGGTCAACGGCGTTGCCCAAAAATGTACTTTGGGGGCATAAACAAAATGTTGATTTGGTGAACGCACCAAACTGACAACGTTCTACACGCTAAGCAATTGAAGGGTGGACACAAGCAATTTTTTTTAATTCCTGAAAGGAAGCGATTAAAAGCAGTTCTACAATAAATGTTTTAAACTCCCAATAATTGAAAAATGGCTAGGAAGGCCCCTTCAAATAGTCCAATATAAAATCTGAACTGGTCACATTTGTCACATGGTCACTGTAAGCCTCTCTCGAATTAAAATGTGTTTGAATTTACTATAATTTAATTCGGGTTTCTTCGGAGAATTTGGAAGGGACCTAGCGAGAGGATACAGGATGTAAGTCCAAGACTTACGACTGAGCAACTAGGGATACCAAGGATGAGCATAAAATACATTGATACAAACTGAATTATAATTGAAAACAAGGACTCGTTGCAAAGGAGAATATGCCTCAACCTGGGCTAGAATTGATACAAGACAAATAAATTCGACAAAGTAAATTAGACAACATGTGGAGCATAAAATACAATTAATACAAGATACATGAAATTATGATATACATGGAATACAATTTAATGAACAAGTGCAACGATACCGGCTGACGAAAACGGCGTCGACGTCAAAGGAAAAACAGGAGGGGGCACGCTGTCCCGCAGGTACACAGCGAGGCTTATTAACTTGAGTCCTTTATCATCTAATGGGGAACACAATATTACAGCTTTGGTCGACTTCAGCACGGTAGAAGAGTTCACCTCAGAGCGAGCACAGGACAAAGCCAGGATGGACTGAGTGTGATGCACTTGCTTGACAGGGTTACAAAAATATATTACTCCAACATGTTGGGCCCCTCAGCCCTGAGGGGCGCCCCAACAACGACTGCCTGGTTGGACGCCTTCGCAACGAGTGAGTGCTGGGCCTCTCTCCAAAATGCGTCTGGGCAGGAGCTGCGCGCACATCCTGGCGCATGCTCCCTCCGTTCTGGCCTTCTGGAGGCAGCAAGCCTGGGGGCTTACATCACCATCTGCAGAAATTAGGGGTGCAAACGTTGGCTAATCTGACTGCGGCTGTCACACCATGCTAGACCGCATAGAGCACACAGCCTTCTACAGTTTTAACAGAATTTCACAACAGCCTATCAGGTTGGCCATAATATCCAATGCTCTTAGCCCAAATCCAGAATTTCTTTGAGCTTTTGCTAAGCCCAAAATTCAACCATCAAGGTAATTTCAGTGGGAAGGGGAGGAACATCAAACAGAAAGTCTACATCATGTTGTTCAACTCAGGTATTGCGCATGAGGCTTTTTGCTATGAATGGATAAACAAATCAATTCCCCACACTTCCCTTACCTATGTGTAGAATTTCCAAAATATCTTGTTAAACAGAAAAAAAATCGCTGTTGAGTGTGCTGCTTTAAATTTTTTTCCGTAAAAATCCTTCGAATTTGACAAGTGAAGCAGTCAATTTATGAAATTGTTGATTTGAAGTATGAAGTATCTTATCCAACGCCAAAATCCGCTCATTTGCTGTGTATTTTGTCAATTTTTCCTGTAAAAATAGTTCTAATTGTTTGCATCAATTGGCAAATGTTGACAAAATCCTCAAATTTGGCGTCCATCTAGCCCTGTTTGACATGCTGCATGGTGAGGGAAAATCTGCCTTTGGATTTCCCTCTGATTGCTGGTCATTTTGTGGTCAAACTGATTCTGTAGAAACTAGCGATCTTGGCCTGATCTCTTGTGTGGTGAGGCGGAGATCAGGTTAGCCAACGTTTGCAGGCCAAAATCCGTTTGCCTTGATGGTGAAGCTGTGAAGTCTTATAACTACAAGGGTCATCTCTCTTTTGCAGAGCACTCACCGTGAGACCAGAGTGACCCGATACGTTGACCCCGACCGACTTCGAGAAATCATCGACATGAACCCCAAAAAGGACCCTGCTTCCGAAGAGGCTCTTCTCACTTTGATCAGAGACACGCTCAAATATTCTGTCAAAACTGGACACCCCTATTTTGTCAACCAACTCTTCAGCTCGCTCGACCCCTACGCCTTGGCAGGAGCCTGGGTGACAGACTCGCTCAACCCTAGCGTCTACACATACGAGGTAGGTAAATCTGAAAGTGGCTTCCAGAGCCCGATAGGATGCTCGAGAAAGTTCTCAGAATAATGAAATACGTTGTGAGTTCAGATGGCAAAAATGTAATTTCCCCAGTTCTAAGTGGAAGTCGGAGAACTGGCTCTGGGTTTTTCCTCAAGTGCCTCTTCCAACATATGTGAGTAGGGTAATTCCTCCTACTCCCTTCGAAAAAAGAAACCCCGAGGCACCACTGCCTATAATTATTGAACTCAAACCTGACTGGTCCCTCTTCGGCTCAATTAATCACCTAGTCAAGAAAAATGCCATCTCGCGTTTATAGAAATTGAAGGAAATTAACCATCATCGAGATGCTCCAAGGCCAAAGTGGTGGTTAGTGTCATAAAGAATATGAAGCCCCTTCGAAGGAATCGCTAGCGAAAAATCCTTGTCCTCTTCTGCCTCTTCTAGACGCTAGATAATTAGCCCGCACCTGTCTTCAATGGGATTTCCTTTCTTACGAAGAAATAGGCGCTGAGCTGGTTGATATACAAGGGACGTTCCCTCCCAAGACTTTGCTTTTTATAAGAACGCCCTTGTATGGTGCCGATGCTGAGACGCAAACAGCATTCAAGCTAAATGAAGCACACAGATGCCGACGTTGTAATTATGTTGTCCTGACGATAAGAGACATTGTCCTGTAGGAATCGTCTTTCCAACTCATCCAAAACTATAATATTAAAGTAACCAAATCAACTATAAAAACGCTTATTAGTAATAAAAATGCTCACGTCAGACGTAAAAAACCAAAAATCCTTGAGTTTGCTGCATAAAACGCCGATTTTATATCAACAGTATAAAGCATTTTAGTTCGAAAAACTGCCCATTTTTACCTGAAAATTCTACAAATTGACATAAAAAAATCTCATATTTGAATGGGAATTGATGCGAAAATGATTGATGTTTACTTAGAAATCCTCAATTATTTTGTAAATCCTTGAATTCGTTTTGTACAGCTTGTAGTTCAATATTAAAAGTCTCAAATCTGACGTAAAACCCTCAACATTGAGGCAAAAATTCTTGAATTTGACGTGTGAAACGACCGATTTGACGTCAAGTTCATCAAAATTTAAGAGTATAGCGGCAAGGTAACTTGAAAATGCTGTTAGTTGATGTGGAAATCCTAAAATTTGTTATTTAAAACCGTAAATTTAACGTTGAAATTCTCCAGTTTGATGTTGAATTCCCGTTCAACTTTGACAAGTGAAATTTTGCCTTTAAATCATTCTATTCATTGAATAGTCGAATAAAACTCCACATTTTCCGTTCAATTCAACGTGTAAAAAGTTCAGTTGAACGTCACTTCAAAATTGTGAGAAATATCATCAATTCGACGTGTGAAAATTCTATTTGATTCGTAAAACTTGTAATTTACTCAGGTGTGCTTCCATTTTGACGGGTATAGCTCCTAAATTTTTAATTAATTTGACAATCGCTTCATCCTTAGGTTTCCCCAGTGCTGACTCTGATGGAAGAGGCCGTCCTCAAGGAGATGAGGACCATCGTCGGTTGGTCGGACGGAGACGGAATTTTCGCTCCTGGTGGTTCCATCGCCAATGGCTACGCCATAAGTTGCGCCAGATTTCACAAGATGCCAGAAGTCAAGGTAGGTTCTACTCATTAAAAAGAAAAAAACAATTATTCCACAATGGTTTGCAAAAGCAAGAGTATGGGGAAAACTGTGAGTGTATAGTTTCCAAGAATATTGCAGTCATTCCTATAAGTAGTTCGGGCCCATTTTGACCCATACCCATCTCCGATGGACACCCACCAGCCCGAGATTCATCCCAATAAATGGAGCCGTCCAGGCTTAGGTCCTGGTTCTAGTGACTTTTAAGCACGATCGGACCAAATTTGGGTAGGGCTTGGGCCAAAATGTTTCTTTTGAAACTCAATTTTCGGGATTTATTTGAAAAATAGGCATGTGAGGTATCATTTTCCACTATAATTTGCTCATTTAAAATGATTCCTGGAGCAATTGGCGCCCACCGGAGGTGGATATGGGTCAAAATGGTTCCCTACCTACCTATTGGGATAGTTCTGAGGAGTCGTAAACCATCTTAGAAGAATTTGCAGCGTTTTTAAACTACACGTTTTGAAACGCAAGCTGACAAATTTCAGGGCGAATCGGAGTGGTCACCTCTGGCAGGAGAATATAGCTTGATTATCCAAAGAATTATAAACTAAAAATTGTTTGTACGTAAATTTAAGTGTTTCCTTGTACGGTTAAAGTGGCATTGACGATTTGGAATATAATGATGAAGGTTGGTAGGTTCTTGTTTCTGAATGCGATTTATTTATCCACTCGGGCCAGGGGTAGGTTCCACCATCTTGCCGGTTATCCCCTACCTGCCTCTGATCGTGACTCTTGATTCGTGCTTGCAGACGAAAGGCCTTCACGGGCTCCCTCGACTGGTCCTCTTCACTTCCGAAGACGCCCACTACTCCATCAAGAAGCTCGCGGCCTTCGAGGGGCTCGGCTCGGACAACGTCTACCCTGTCAGGACCGACTCCCGGGGTCAGATGGACGTCCTCCATCTGAGAGAATTGGTGCAACAGGCCAAGGACCAGGGCGCCGTGCCCTTCATGGTCTCTGCCACTTCAGGTCAGCTCGCGTTACGTTCAGCTGTGACGGAAGGGTGTTTGCCTAGAGATCAGCTGGGAGGTCTTTGACCAGCTGAATAGCCAATCATAGGAAGACGCACCTTGGACGGGAGGGGTGTGTCACAAACCAGATTGTACTGGTCTATGAGGGATCTTGTCCCAATTTACTCTAGCTAACCTCGAAAAGCGAATTTGAGCGGAACCCACCCAGATAAGTTCCTTTTACGTTCAAAGTTCACTACGAGCTTCCAAAATGGAGCAAATTTAAGGCGCTTTTTTCGTTTTCCACTAAATTTACCTTGAAATAGAAAACAATCCCATAGAATTTGATTCAGCTATGGGAATTGATGCGATTTCATCGCAAGTTATACTTCATAAAGATTTAAAAAAAAAATTATGATCCCAAAAAATGACGTATAAGGAATTCACTTTTAAATACGTCTAAAATTCAAATTTCCGAATCACTATGATCTGCCCAGTTGATGTAAACAGGCAGCAACGTTCCTTTGTCCCTCTTCCCACCACCACCCTCATGAATCATAAGGCTGGCCGTCCACTGGACGCGAATTCGCGCGAAGAGGCAAATTCGCAAGTTTTCGCCTCTACGCCTCTTCGCACGTCGAAACCCCGTCCACTGCACGCGAATTCCTGTCAGTTTCGCCCGTCCTATCAGCTGTTTTGGGTCTTAATGTCGCTTTCGGAATTGTGGCAATTATATGCCTTGGACTCTTCAGTTCTACTGGGGTCAGGCCAGGCGCGGATCTAGAAATTTTTTCGGAGAAGGGAGGGGGGGGGGGTCACAGGGTAAAATCAAAAGCTAAAAAAAAAAAAAATAATAACCAAACAAACAAAATGAACTAAATTTTCTCACTTTTTCAATCTCTTAACAATAAAGTCCATTTTATTCCAATCCAATATTTATTCATAATTTGATTTTTTATGTCAAAACTCCACTCCAAAATCTCAAAATTTCAAAAATTTTAAAAATTCTACCTGGTTTGGGGGGGGGGGGGGGTTCATGACCGCCGTGACCCCCCCCCCCCCCGGCCTTGAATCAGCGCCTGCGTCAGGCCAGTCAGGATATGGGGGAAGAGTGGGTGAAAGATATTTTCGTTCATCGGCATCAGTATGGAGAGTGGTTTCACCTGCAGGGAGATCTATCTCCGGAAAATTTCTTCAATTAGGTACTTTCAAAAAAGGAAAAAAAACACATACCTATGTAAATTAACTCTAATTATTTACAATGATGGGTGCGAAAGACAGATGAGGTACATTGTTTAGTGAAGTAGTATGGGGACTACACATATGGGCTAGATAAAAGGGTGCGGCAGGTATCAGTTTCCATCGCTGGGTTCGCCAGTTCGCGCGTTCGGAATCAAACATGTTTGATTCTCTTCGCCTTCGCCAGACTTCGCGCGATCATGGCGCTTGCAGTGGACGGGGTCTTATACAAATGATAATGTTTGTTAAGAGGCGAACTCTTCGCGCAAAATCGCGTACTTCGCCTCTTCGCGCGAAGAGGCGAAGAGGCGAATTCGCAAGTTTTCGCCTCTACGCCTCTTTGCGCGTCGAAACCCCGTCCACTGCACGCGAATTCCTGTCAGTTTCGCCCGTCCTATCAGCTGTTTTGGGTCGAAAGACAGATGAGGTACATTGTTTAGTGAAGTAGTATGGGGACTACACATGTGGGCTAGGTAAAAGGGTGCGGCAGGTATAGATTTCCATCACCGGGTTCGCCTGTTCGCGCGTTCAGAAACAAACTGGTTTGGTTCTCTTCGCCTTCGCCAGACTTCGCGCGATCACAGCGCTTCCAGTGGACGGGGTCCTATACGAATGCTAGTGTTTGTTAAGAGGCGAACTCTTCGCGCGAATTCGCGTACTTCGCCTCTTCGCGCGAATTCGCGTCCAGTGGACGGCCAGCCTAACGTTTGTTATGATTCATTATGTTTTCATAATTTACTCCACCTTATGCACTATCATTATTTCTTGGCGTATAAACAACCCTTCAGAACGATTTGATGTTTTCAATGTGATCTATAAAGGAAATTTCGACCATTCCCAGGCACGACTGTATTGGGAGCCTACGACCCTCTGGAGGCTATACACGAGGTTTGCGAAAAGGAAGGGATGTGGCTTCACGTTGACGCCGCTTGGGGTGGTGGTGCCCTCGTCAGTAAGAAATACCGCCATCTTCTCAAAGGAATCGAAAAGTAATTATTTCCTACCTTTCATATCATATTACTTGAAAAGTTACAAAGATCCAAAACCCTTTCTTGTCGCATATACTGTAGAAACTATTCTAAGGTCGTGTCCAAATTTTCAGAGCCGACTCCGTCACGTGGAATCCTCACAAAATGTTGGCCGCCCCACAACAGTGCAGCACTCTGTTGACCAAACACAAAACTATTCTCGCTGAATGTCATTCCGCCTCCGCTCAGTATTTGTTCCAAAAAGACAAATTCTACGACACCAGCTTCGACACAGGTGACAAACATATACAATGCGGAAGAAGAGCCGACGTCTTCAAATTTTGGCTCATGTGGAAAGCCAAAGTGAGTTTAATAGAATAGTAACGTGAAAATATTTTTAAAAATTCAATTTAGTACTACTCTAGCCCTCCTTAATGGATATTATATCAACTATAGGGGACTGATGGTTTGGAAAATCACGTCAACCGCCTTTTTGAAAATGCTGAATACTTTACGGACAAAATTCGACGGCGGCCGGGGTTCAAATTGTTCCTTGAAGAGCCTCAATGCACCAACGTCACGTTCTGGTACATCCCACCGAGCTTGAGAGGGCGAGAAAGTGAGCCCGACTACAACCAGAGGCTTCATAAGGTTAGTAACCAATAAAACGTATTTTGTAAAATAAGTTTTGCCAACTTTCACAAAAAGTGTACTTTGAAAAATGGATTTTCGAGATTTTTGGCAATCTAGGCGTGTGAGGTATCATTTTCTATTAAATGTTGGACGCTAAATCCAATGGAATGGGGTCCCAGAACGATTGACGCCCACCGGAAGAGGTTATTGGTCAAAATTGGTATCTATCTACCTATTTCAAAAGAAGGTTTTTGAGATTTGCGAGGAGACATTTAAGGAATATCTGGGACCAGATTTCTTATTTCACAGCAATAAATTCACTTCATAACCTAACGCGAGGCGCAAAGTCAGCTAATTCAACTTTATCTTGAATTGATGCGGCCAAAACCATCTCATGTTGTCACCAAGAAGTTAAATTTACACAGGTCTAATCAGATTTTGGATTAGTAAAAGGCGTTTGGGTTAAACTTCCGAAATGACCTTCGCTCCAGTTTATGTTAAATTCCGGCAAATTTTGGTTGCCGCGTATATCTTTTGATCATTGTGAGGATCTCTGCCTTCTTTTAATTTCTTCTTGAACGTGAGAACTTGAAAAGCAATGTCATGTACTATCCGTGGTTGTCGACAACTTTTTAACTTTTCGTGTAACCGCAAGATGGCAGCACAAAATAAGCAAAATAAATTGTTGTTGAATCTTGAGTGTGATACATGATGAATTTGTGACTATTACATTCTTCTCCTCGCACATCACCGGAATTTAGGCGGTTTACATTTGATTTTCCACAATTTGCCCACCAGGTTTCTATGACTTGGGGTGTATTCCAATGTATGGGAAGATTTTGGTCACCCATGTGATGTGATTTGCGATGGAATAAATATAATAATTCATTCATCATTCAGGTCGCGCCCCTCATCAAAGAGCGCATGACGCGAGAAGGCACCATGTTGATGACCTACCAACCCCTCAAGGAGCACCCGAACTTTTTCCGCCTCGTTCTTCAAAATTCTTCTCTCACGACGGCCGACATGGACTACATCATCCTCGAATTTGAACGTCTCGGTCGAAACTTGTAAATAATCAGACGCGTATTTCTTATTTTCAATAAGCACACCTCCTATGCTCAATTCAGAATCGTTTCTGAGTCACTTAAATTATACTATGCCCCATCCATTAGGGGCGTTTTACCACGAATAAAATCAAAAAGAGACCAAAAGTATTGTATTCCATCATGGAATTGTAAATAATTCTAGTAAATTATTTAAAAAGCTCTGTTTCGCGGACCGTTCTGGGCAAACTTATTTGGGACCGTAGTGTTGTGACTACAATGATAAAATGAATACTGTAAGATGCAATATTGTGATGTCTAATTAAATTTGTGAAATAAAAAAAGTCGAGGTTTTTGCTAATGGCATGAAACTTCAAATACTTTGAACCGTATAATTTATTTTTGTTTCTTACCTTTCTAAAAACAAACCAGTATTGGTTTATTCAAAATGTTACCATTTATGAGGTATAATTGCTGTACTTATTTTGCCTTAATCCAAATTTTTAGAATTTTTGTAGTTAAAATGGCCACAAATGAAGTGAAAGTGGATTTAATTGGTGGCTAATTATTTAGGGAGGATTATTGTTTGTTTAAAGAAGACCCAATCTAAAATGTGAGAAATACGGAATCTGGTGAACTGTCAAACCCGCAATACTTGGTTTGGATATAGGGGTGGTTAAACACCTACTTACCCAATAGTTGTCTCAATTTCCTTCTGCATAAAGCCTATAAGAATATTGAAAACTGTGTAACTAGGTAAAAATATAGATCGAATGTTATAAATTCGATGTATAACTTCTTCTTCTTCATTTTAGCCTTGGGCTTTAGATCTAGTTAACAGCATGATGTTGTGAATCTCAGCCATTCTCCCATGGGTTAAGTTGGAACAAAATCTGATCATTTTACTCAAGACTTATGGCTGCATGAACACCCCATTTTTCGATGGTCACCCATTTAAGCAGCTACCACACCCCCGATGGCACCAAACTGCATAGTCACAGGGTGTTCCACGACTTCTCCTCGTTAAAAATAGTCAAATTGGGAGCTGGAAATTAATGTTTTTTCTCAAAATTTTGAGTAGAACACTCATGGGAAGACTCGTAAATCCAATGGGGGTGCTCAGATTTGTACGTACACTATCTTAAAGCATGAGAATTATCATGCATGTGAATTTAGATGGTTTTGCTTTGGGCCACAACTGAAAGCCTGGAGTAAAAATTTCAACTTTTTGGAACATTTCATCGATCCAACTGGCCAGAAAATTACAGGAAAGTAACTGGCCTGCGATTCTCCACGATTTGGAGATGAAAAAAGAAGATATTTTGTGCTCTTCTACTTTTATTTATTACATTTACGCCTTCTCGTCAGCCCATTCTCTTCGCTCATGGACTAGTATGAATTTTCGAGACTTTTACAGGTCCTAGACATGCGTTTTCCCATATTTTCCCAATAATTGTCCAGAGGTACCCATGAATGTATTAGTGTGAAAGAGGACTTCTTATAATAACGAAATACGGACTCGCAATTGTGTTTTCTTCTTTAAAAATTATACGGTGAAAGTAAATTGAACACTATTCCTGTAAAGTGAGATTAGAGACAAAAACGCCTCTTTATCATCGTGCGGTTCACCGTCGGTATTATCAGTTCGCTTCTGATGGTTTTATAAAAGACGCTCTCACGAAACTTTACATAACAGGTATGTAGATAGAAAAAATAAATAAATAGACACCGGAGCCGTTGGGGCACGCTACAGTTGGACAACTCCAGTCATTTCAAACGCATCGAGCGCTCCCATTACTGCACCGCGATCTCCACTCGGTTAAAATGAAGGTCGTATCTGGTCAGTAATACAACAAACAGTTTACATATTACAATTGACCGTAATTTATAACTCATTTTAAAAATCATTTTAACTCCGTGAGTCCTGTAATATTGTGTCCTTGCTCATGCAACTCAACCGCCATCATATTTCCTTATTGAGCTTGAAAAGCAGTTTTAATTATAATTGGTGTAATATTGTCGAACAACAAAGAGAAGTAAGATGATCGTAACGGAACACCACTCCTATCTTGCAAGTAATTAATGGGGGGTGGTTGTGAACTGAGGGATGCACACAGCCAAAACGTTGAAATTAGGGGTGATTTTCATAAAACAATTCACCTGAAATATAATTCCGCTTTCATAAAATTTAAATATACTCGCAATATTGGTTCAATAATGACTGATGAAAATAGTTTTGAAAATTGAAAAAAGTGAGCTGTTTTGCACATTTTATAAATATAAATTGTCATGAAAATATGGATCCCTTGTAAACACTTAGTTCAATAACCCACGGGCTCTATTCATTAATTAAAAAGACAGATTCTCCCATTGGTTTCTTTCTGTCAGTGTTTAAGCAGGTATTGATTGGAAAATTGTGTCATCATAAGCGAAAATTGTTATACCTATTTTGTAAAAGTACCTACCAAGCCGGGCCTGTCACAGAACAATTATACATATCTGTGACGTCATGAGGGTACCTTACCTTTAGTTATAGCCTTGGTGAATGATAGAATCAACATGATCGCACTCTACCGGCAGTTGGACATTACACTCAAACCTCAAATACTTCACTCTTGAAGTAGTACCCATGTTAGTCCAGTATACCGCTCCTAGCGGCCACCCAGCAAACCAGAATATTTCAATTATTCCTCTCACTATTCCTATTTCACTATTCAACTATTATTTCACTCTGTGAATAGGCCCAATATTAATTAATGCTGCCTTTTCCCAACAAATCACACTCATCTTGGGTCTGAAATGAGGCAATTATTAATATTCATGACTGCTGAACATGAAATTTTGAGTTCCATCTGTTTGTTTTTAAGATATTGAGTTTCTTATTTTCTACATATTATGTACAAAAATGAACTCATCATTTTAAGTGTTTTTCTTTTTTGCTTGAAATGAAAATTCCAACGGGATAGTTCTACCAACTCTTGTGTTTGCTCATCCATTTAAATTGTTAAATTCACATTTCACTATCACCCCCTTTTGGTTGGTTATTCCTTGACGTTTCAAGGTGTCCAGATCAAAATTAGCGAATGTCCGTCCGCCGTCCAAGCCGACTTTGGTAGTAGAAATTATTCAAAAATCTTTTGGTCAGGGGTCCGTTCATGGCTTTAGTTGGTCCTCGAAACTTTTCAACCCGATCGGACCAAATTTGGGTGGGGTAGGGGTCAAAATGTGAATATCGAAAAATGGATTTTTGAGATTTTTTGCAATCTAGGTGTGTGGGGTATCATTTCCACTAAATTCTGGACGATGAATCCAATGAAAAGAGTCCAAGAACGATTGCCACCCACTGGAATAGGTTATGGGTCAAAACTGCTATCTATTATACCCATTTTGAATATGGTGTTTTCGAGATTTCTTGTACCTAGGCGTATGGGTTATGATTTTCCACTAACTTTTGGACGCTGAATCCAATGAGACGGGTCTCGCAACGATTGGTGTCCTCTAGATGAGGCCATGGGTCAAAATGGGTGCCTATTTACCTATTTTGAATGTGTGTTTTCCAGATTTCTGGTACCTAGGCATGTGGGATATCATTTTCCACTAAATTTTGGACCCAGAATTGATTGGAATGGGTCCGCGACCCACTGTTTCCACCATTTTCCCCATGTTGAAGAAATGAATCTCCATGCGCCTTGTCCGAGGTTTAAATTAGTCTCAATGCGCCTGGTTTTAGGAATAACCAACCCATATATACGAATTTGCATCGTTTTTTCCGTGGAACAGAAGAGAAGACTTCAAAAGTTGCTTGGTAGAGCGCACTACTGGCTCGATTTGGAATGGGGCTAACTGAAGAGTTCAGAGAAGTTGGGAGTAAAAGAGAGAAATCGTTCTTTTCTATAAAAACTTGCTCTGGCAGAGTCATAAAAAGCCCATATTAATGTTCAAAGGTTAAAACTATCGTTGAAAGTGGCCGAGGCAACACTGCGTGACTTTTCTATAGCATGTAATGGCTCACAATTCAAGTAAAACTAAATTGAAATGAAAAATAATGATCTCCCTAAATCCCCTTTATATAATGGTTGTTGTTTTACCATGGTATACCTACACATATTACCATCCTTGAAATAAGAATACAGCTGTTTTTTATAATACTGCAATTTACCCCCTATGTCTTCGATGTCCCTCTTTCAGGCCAAAGATACAAATACAAATACATTACTTCTTAAGTGTATCTTCAATTATTTGAACCTTGCACATGTGATCACATCGGCAAAATTTCTTATTTCATTTGGTAATCCGCTCGTCTATTATAAAATTTTGATCATCATTCGAATAGTAGTTGTCAAATAAGACTATAGTCTCCAAGACTGTTTGTTTCAAGCACGTAGGCCATTCATACTTACTAAAATTTGCCAATAAGTGCTTAGTACATTTAAGAGTTTCAACTCGGGTCATTCTTATAACAAATGAGTTTAGAATCTCAATTTCAACATTACGGGACCCCGCTACGATAAAAGTACGAGTCAATATTTGACGGGGATCAAAAGCCTCGAAGAATGTTGACCCCCGTTTGATACGCACCTAGGCTTTGTGAGTTTATTCGTATTTTTATCTATTAGAGCACTGACTCTTCAATCATGGTATTGCTAAATGCAATAAACCCAAATATTTCTCGTTGTTTCCAGTTTTGGGAGAAGTCAATGCTGAAGATCTTGGAGTGACGCTCACTCACGAGCATTTTACGTTGAATTTCACGGAATTTTATCGTGAGCCACCGAATCAGCTGAAGGAATTCTTTGGCTCGGAGATCACTTTGAGTAACGTCGGATACGTGAAACAATTCCCGTACGTACGTTTGTCAAATGTGAATTGATTTAAGGTATTTCCACGCTGGACGGAAGTGAGGCGATCAGTACAATACCGGTTCGATCGACTCAGCGTCCAAAATTCCCTGAAAAATGATGCCCCTACAGGCCCACTCCACCCAATAAATGCATGTTCAAATATTGCTTACAAGGGCCACTTGCAATAAATTATTTCACGTAAATAATAAAGTCAAATCTGCCTGTGTTGGGGAGTCAAGTTTGCTCCATATTTTCTTTACTTTTGGATCTGATCTTGTCGAAATATACCTTCGAGCTTCCCTACAATGGTCTATTCACCTAAGATTCTATTTCTTACAGCACCCGTAGTCTTGTCTTTGCTAGCTTGATTCAGGAGTGCCTGTATGGCTGCCTGATTGTATGAGAGGATGCAAAAAAAAACACGCATTGATGCTCTCCAAAGCTTTGAGAATCACTTCTCTTCGAATTGATCCCAAAGACAACAGCACCTCATCTACTCTCATTTTTTGGGCCTTTGGCAGACTGATCAGGTAGCCATGAATGGTAGCCCATTCAGCCCAAAACATGTTGCTCATGTGTATGGGGTCAATCCCAGTTACGTATAGTGAAAACGCTAGAGGAAGCTTTCGTCTTACCTATCATGTTACGTATCATATTACTGTACTGGACGATCAATCCATGCTTAAAACCAGCAATGGTAAGACAGCAACCCTCTCGTCATACATGTTCGTGTCTAATAAAATTCATTCAATCCGTCAGGTATGCCAGCAAAACGAACATCAAATTCTTCGGAGAAGACGTCGGTAGGGCAGTCCTGAAGGAAATGAAATTATTTAAAAAATTCGGCGGTGGAACTGTAGTGGAAAATACGACTCACGGACTTGGGAGGGATTTGGATTTGGCGTACAAAGCGTCCAAACAGTCGGGAGTCAACGTTATTGCAGGGACAGGTAAGACAATTAATGATTAATGACAAGCAATGATAAATCAAGGTGTAATATAACTTGAACAAATTTTTCCTTTGCCTAGTCTGCCCTGACAAAACTTTACAATATCAAGGATCAATATTTTTTTGCATCAAGTAATGAGAGTTTTAAACTGATCACAACTCATTTCATCCGCTGTAGAATTTAGGGGCATTTTGGAAAACTATCATTTGAACATGTGGCGAGACTTTTCTTCAGTCTGCAAGGCTTCCGTACATTATGCGGATTTTTGGGTCTGCAAATGTTGAATGTCAATACCACCTATTGTCATTAGACAGAGGCGCATAGACCATAGATAATCCGCAGTTTTCTTTGATGGGCTGTATCTGTAGCCAGTTGTTTCAGAATGGATGATTACGAGAGTTACCACCACCAAATAGAAAGTTCTATCAACCGAACAAGTCCTGAAACAATGTATCAACTATGCTAATTTAAAAAAAAAAGAAATTGTCCCCTCTGTGTGTAGATTTTAGCTTATAATGTCTATACATCTAAACGCTCATCTATTCAGTGACGTCACTAGCTTCAACGTTCAGAATGAAAAATATTAAGAAATACTAATTTCCTGTTTTATATATTTGTCATGGTATCCATAGGTTATTACGTCGAAGCGACCCAAAGCTCTTCCACACTCTCAATGAACGTTGAGAGCATTTGCAACGTCATGAGAGAGGATTTAACTGTCGGACAATCCATTGCGGCATCGCCCAAACCTGTCAAATGCGGTTTCATTGGAGAAGTGGCGAGTAGTTGGCCAATCACAGGTGAAGATTTGCTCTATAATTTGCTTGTGTGAATTGAATTAGAACTGCGATTAAATAAATTTGTTTGCTTGCTCTACGAAGATTTTGAAAAAAGAGCGATTGAAGCTGCAGCTCTGATTCAACGAGAAATCGGTTGCGCGGTCAGTTTTCATCCTGGGCGGAATGCCAAAGCGCCGTTTGAGATTGTCAGAAGATACGCAGAAGCTGGTGGGGATATCTCAAAAGCGGATATGTCTCACATGGATCGTACGTGCTAACATTATGTTTCAGATTAGCAGACAAATGAGAGGAGGGGGGATACGATTCCCCGACTTGCAGAGCATGAGCCCTAGTCGTCGCAAGGGATTTTTCAACCTTCCCAGGTTTTACCATTGCTTTGTGAACTCTCCCCCCTCCAATCATTTCTGCACCAATCAATGTTTTCGCAACAAAATAATGTAATTAACAAAATAAATCTTCGGGAATATGTAACAGGCACCATTCAGCAAACGGACGATCTGCTCGAGTTTGCGCGTCTTGGAACTTACTGCCAGTTTGATCTATTTGGGATTGAAACCTCTTACTATATGCTGGCTCCTGAGCTGAGCTTTCCATCCGACGCTCAGCGTGTCGACAGGATCAAATCTCTCATTGACGCTGGTTTTTCCGATAAAATCCTCGTCTCGCATGACATACACACTAAGCACCGTCTGGTAAGTTTTGGAATCATGGGCAAAGCTGCTGCCTGGTCGTCCCATGTTACCATTTGTCTGTGATGGCAACCTAAATAGACAAGTAATTGATAGACAACCCTAGCAGGTATGGTGGGACAAGATTATTGAAGCCTGATTCATTTTCAGGTGGATTACGGAGGCCATGGGTACTCTCACCTGCTCACCAACGTCCGACCACAAATGGCAGTCAAAGGAATCAGTGAAGAGTCAATGGCCAAAATATTCATCAAAAATCCTGCTCGTTGGTTATCATTTTAAGATATGACCAAAGGACCGTCCAGTTGTAGTCTTTAGCCACTTCATTTTAAGTTAGGCTTCCAACTACAAATTTGAATATACTCCTGACTGCAGCGCTGCAGTCAAGCTAACAACTAACAATGAATAGTCTTAAGAGACTGTATTATTGGCTGCATTTATTGGTGGTGGCGGATGTCAAGTTAGCCAACAATCGCAAAACAAAATCTGTTGGGTATATGCTAGTATGGCGTTTTTTTTTTCAAATCAGGAGCACATTTAATTGTGTTTAGGTTATGAACAGTAAGAGGAGGAAACGTTGATTGTAAATAAATCAAAGGATGACATAAATTTTATTTTTTGAGTAGTGCAGGGTGAATGAAAATAATATTATCAGCATCACACTGTACACTATCCTTAGTTCTGAATATTTACAACAGCCTCTGGAGTAACTAATTGGCCAAATCCGCCGGGCTAAGATACTGCGTTTCTACTTTAGATTCTTCCGTCGTGATGAGCCGTTTCATAGTTTCTTCCGTTCCAGCAGTTTCTTCTTCAGCTGCCATTGCCTCTGCACGGTCAATGAGGTGTTCTAACTGGGAGTAGCGAGGCCGAAGTTCCAGAGCCTCGACAAAATCCATTACCGCCGCTGCAACATGATCAATTTTATTAAAAATATCGGATCTACGCTAGATTTCATGGCCTCTATCCATACATTGACTACAGTGACTAGTTTTTTCGAACACTTGATTAACATCCTCAGAGACTTGACAATACAAAAAAAAAAAAAAACGTGAAATAAAGTTATATGTAACGATAAAAATGTAGCTGTGACCAATGTCACTGCGTTCGTACTGTTACAAAATGGCCTGTGAAATAGTATTTCAGGTACCTTTGGGTTTCCCGACTTCCAGTAAGCCAATTCCTCGATGAAGATGGCTGTAAAACCTCATCTCTTCATTGCTGGGGACGTGGGGGCGGCAGAGCTCCAAGCACTAGGATAGTTGAACAAAATTTAAAAATCATGACAAAAATACGATTCAGTTTCATAACTTTTTACGACTAAATTTGGTCAACAATGAGTGGAGTGAGGAATTTGAGGTATGCAAAAAACACCTACATCCGTCATTTAGGTGAGTGGAACCAGTCAATACGCTTTGAACATGATAAAACTAGAATATAGGTGGTAGCATTCAGCGAAAAAGCGCTTTTAAATACTTTAAGCAGCTTCAGACTTCCAAAGAGCCCAGAATTGTTTGGACTCTACGGATTATGGCCAGCTAACCCAAAATCTGCTACCACCAACAAATGTACAGTTCATACAGACTTTTACGGCTGAAGTCAGTTCAGGTTATAGCAGCCTGATTATTAGAGGGAAATTCAATCCAAATTCGGGGCTGCTGATTCAAATGTATGCCATTTACCCCTGCCATTTACAATTCATTTAAACAAAAAGTGGTTCGGATTTTTTTTACACTTATGGCTGTTGATACAGTAAAATCAAACGGTCGAGATAGGAATCACAAATTTCTTGTAGTTATTAGGTTTGAGTTTGGCTTTAATCTCATTTTTGGCATAGTGAAAATAAATATTTGTGATGACATGTATGAATATATTTTTAACTGCATTCATAAAATATTTTAACTAAAAAAGTTGAAATTTGCAAAATAATTAAATAAAAGGCTTAATATACCTCAGTGGCATCAAAAATTGCTCTTCTCCAATTTTCCAATTTGATTTGGGACGCGGCCCTTGCTGCGTACAGCTCCGGAATTTTATCCCACGTTCTAATGGCGTGACTGAACGCGCTCACTGCTCCTAAATAGTTGCCAAGTTCGTGAAAAGATCTGAAACGCAATTCGACTTGAAAGGACACAGTTTTACTTGAGAATTGGAGGAGAATTTGGTCGTTGAACTTACTTTCCTTTGTCCAAGAGCCATTCTGGGTTGTTTTCTTCCGGTCGCAGATCTTCGGCCATGAAACCAGTTTGACGGCGGGCTTCTGCTTGTTTTGCAAGCCACTGCAACGTGAAAATTCGCTTTGGTGGTATTGCATCATTACTACATTTACGGTTGCGACGGCCTCTTTGTTGCCTTATAGACTGCGTCGTGGTTCAATGGATTTATTATTTTTCCATTAAATTATCTTGGCCGTACGGCGATTTGACGCGCAATGCGCAAACATGCCCAAAGTACAGTGAAAGCACTGAAAAGAGGTGCCTAGCGCAAAGTCAACAGAATACGAGTCACCCCTACTCCCGCACTTTGGGGGCAGAAGACCTGTTAAGGAAGGGATTTCCTAAAACAGCATACTAGGGAAATTTCTAGGCGTCAAAATTTTGGACAAACCCCTTCAAAAAAGAATGACCAACTCTCAAATATTGCTCAAGCCAGCGGTTATTTTAGTGAACTAAGTAAACACCTTAAATCTCTAACGATGTGGTTACATATATTTCTTAATTTTCAAACTCCTCTTCGTTGAACTCACTTTTTCTTCTTCCGTAAATTTGGATTCTCGCATCGGAGTAGGAAAAGAACGAGGAGTGAATTCACATTTGATGTTAACATACCGCCGTATAGGCGCTAAAGGAGGCTGTGGTTTTCCAACTTTGCTTCGGAGGTTAGGTTTGGGCTTTGATTCAGCATTGCCTTGTTCGTCAAAAATAGCGTCCTCGTCGCGTTCTGAAAATTACAACACGAATTTTGTTTAGAATTTTTAAAGAAATATTTCTCGCACAAGAAACTTCTACAGGTATGTGGTGATTTTTAGGTACAATACAGTAGTGTGTTATTAATGGAACACTGAATACAAATTTCAACTATGTGAGATATATTTTAGGCATAATTGTAAATATATATTTTTAATCTTTGCTTATTTTACCAGTTGGAGATTCAGCAGGAGGTGACAAATCCTTGCCAAGATGTTTAGATTCAATTTTTTTCCACAGTGGAAGCAATGTTTTGTGATCATCTGTCTCATTTTTCTTCCATTTCATAAAATCGTCAATGGCGTCGTATTTGAGTTGTTCTTTCTTCTTCTTGATATCAGATCTTGCCTTGTCTTCCAACGCCAACTGTTGCTTGACGCAGGCGTGTTGTCTTTCAGATTTCAGTTCTGGGACAGAAAGTGGACAATTACTCGTACAAAGTACTACAATAATGTGCTCAATAGACGGTCACAGTAAACACACTCACGGGCTTTTTCATTGCTGAGTTTCTCCTCCTTTTGATGAACCTCCAAAATGGCCTCTTCTTTCAATCGAATCAACTCTTGTTTGGTGAGATCTTTGAGGATGCAGGTCCACGAGACGGGTTGGCGTTTGACGAGTTCAAATAATATGTCGTTGTCCCGAAGGACGCATTTGCTTTTGTCCTCGTCGATTTCATGTTGAAGGGCCGCTTCGAAGAGGTATGGAGGGAAGTGGGCCTGGATTTTGGAGCATCGTTCATGAGAAAAAGGCTAAATTAGGTACGAGAGCTTTCGAGTACATTCAGAATGGAAGAAACTGTGGGGTGAACAAGTTATGTGCTGTTCATATTGAATGAGAGACAAAACTTGAAAAGACATGGTTTTCTAGAGGAATAAAATTTGAGGTAATATCCCCCCCCCCCCCCCAATTCTTGACTTCACCATCAAATCGTTAAATTGTTATACATTTACAATTTAAGAAAGGCCCAAGTCGGGCCTAGAATACATTGAAGACCACAAATCACTAACCTTAACGTATTTGGAGGATGTGAAAAGATCCACTTCGTGAGGTCTTTTGTTGCGGAGTGGAACCTTGATGATCACAAGCTGTTCATTCTGAGTCCAAGTGAAGTCTTTGACGATCAATGGCATCTAAAAAAGAACGAGAATCTAAGCACGAAAAATCTGCTCAAGGGTGATTCAAGGTTCTAATGGATTCTGCCCGACGTCGTTGTCGACCAAACATGCTGCCTGGTAACGAGGGTCAACGTCAAGGGAAAACGCAGATCTACGAGGGAGTTTGGATCGATCTCAATGGTGAAAAACTCACAAATTCTTGAAAGTGATGTCGCACCAACTGCACCCCCAAAATAACTGTATTTATATTTAGGTGACAACAATTGTTATTACCAAGCATACAAATTGTCAAGTACAGAAATCTACACGTACCGTTTAATGCGTTTTATAGAAGTTAATGGATTCCATCAGAGCAGCATGCTGGGATGTTCAGCCGCCCGTCTAGCATGTTTCCAAGAGCTTCAGGATGGCTTTTCATGCTGCATCCCTTCTACCTACTAGTTCCATAGGCTTGACTAATTTGGTGCCTCTACCCTGAAGTAAAGGAATTTTGCGTTTGTCACTGAGGCTATGGGAAGCACATCAATCCAACCTGCTTCATGCTCTCCTCTTTGTTGCATTGGGCTTTGTTAATGAAGTGATTACACAGCCCTAGATTGCCTTACAGGCAAGAAAAGCTGCAGCGCATAAGCATTCTAAACACAAGACTGGCGGCCGCCTAGTGATCACATAATTTGCATCCACCATGTGGACAGTTGATGGTTAGGCTAAATCTCCTATTCAATACTCTCCCAACGTCTCACGAAATTCGTCAACGAATACAAAAAGTAGGTATAATAATGATGGCAGCAACTACAAAGTATTGATAATCTTATTTACCTGATGATTTTCTGATCATATGATTGGAGACGCTACTCAATTAGGCAATTTTGACGAACTCTTGCACCGCAACAACATCGTCCCTCCTCAGCAGGAGAAACATTGATCAATTTGGAACTCGGTAAGCCTCAATTTGGAGCATAGTAGCTTTTTGTGCAATAAATATAACTCTTGCAGACATGTAATTAACCATTTTCTTCAGATTTTGAATCATGGAAGTTTTTCTTCTATGGCTGGCTGCGCTGTTGTTGAACGTTCTCCAAAGTGTACGAAGCATTGATAATTATCAACGCATTGATGGCCACTTAGATCCCGATTGGGGCGACTATTTGGCACTGATTCAGGAACAATATGATGAAGTGTCCCATCCCCCGACACCACCGGTAAGATGTCGATAACTGTTGTACCAAGAAAAGCGTGAGAGCTGTTAATTTTCTTGATGAGCCTGTGGGTCCATTGTCCAATAAGGGTCACCAGATTTTCCATCACTATATGTAGGCTGCTGCCAAACTGATAGTAAATGGAAGCTCGGTTTAACCATGATGTTGTCAACAATCTTCTTTTCAACGCCGCGTCACTCCTCAGTCACTCTGCCTGGCTTGGCCCTGAAGGAAATCATTCCACGAGCAGCAAGTGTGGTGGCAGTCTGGTTTTGAAGATTGGGTAGGTTAGCAGGACAATCTGATCTCATAATGGCGGACAAGCGATGCTGGCTAAAGCGAACCCTTCTGGCAGATTATTGATGATTTGCTCCTGACTAACCAAGACCCTGAGAGCACTTGCAGTCTTATTTTGCTGGGACAGAGGGGGGTACTTGTCAATTAGAACCCCTCCCGAGGGTGACCTGTTTACTAGCACCGTAACCTTCCCGTTGGACAGCGATATATCGCACAGCGATATATACGATGTATCGCAACGTAGCCTGCACCGACTTTAACATATTTCAGAATTATTTATTTATTTCAACGGTAATAACCATTCATGAAGAGGATATAAAAATTTTCAGTTCAGAACCCGAAAGAGGTTACCAATTTTTATACCCTATATACATCTAACAAACCCTATAAACACCGCTAACGTGGAGGTTATATATAGATCGATATATAGAAAATCGATTCATCACGCCATGTTTGGGATAGTTGGTTACCCTCGGGAGGGGGTCTAATTGACAAGTACCCAGAGGGGTTTTGTTTTTGTAACCAGCTCCCAACCACCTAGAGGCACAAACTTAATTTCTAACCTCATTACAGCAGCCCTTGTGAGAGTCAATTTCCATACACCTACCAACTGAACCCCCAGGTCCACCTTAGCCTTAACCAGTGATCGGTCGCTCGCTTTCTTGAAACTGAGGGGTGAATTGTCCGCAGTGGCCATACCGGAGGAATTACTCATCGCGAGTTGGATGGTCGCTCGCTGGACCCGGCGAAGCTCGGTTTTTGGTGGCGCTCTACTCGGACAAAGAACCTAGGAGTACATCAAGATCGCGTGGCCGACAGACTTACGGCGTCTTTGACATGGGCTACTTTTGTGGAGGAGCCCTCCTGTCCCCGAACAAAGTGTTGACAAATTGTGGCTGCTTAGCCAGATGGTATGTAATGCCTGCCACAAGAAGAACGGCTTGATACGAGATCTTGATTGTGTTTAACCTATATGTCCAGTCGAGTAGGTGCCCCCAACGTAGGTTTCCTCAGCTCGCATGTTCATAGCATAAAACATGAATTTTAGAAGAAACACTTCTTTTCAACAATTCACAGAATGAAAGTCTGCCTCACTTAGCAGTTGACGCATGGTAATAAACATTCTGCAAGGTGTCATCTCAACTAACTCTGTTGTGCATCAGGTATGCCAACGAGATTCTCTTCCGAGCCGGAAACTACCCAAATAGAAACTCTCGTACGGATCAGTGGACAATACAATACGACAGAACCATATACATCTCGGTGAACAAAAATACCTTCGTCAGAGACAAAAAGTACAGACTGGTGCCGTTCAGAGGCCATGAACAAGAATGGGCGCTCCCTCACGGCCGATGGCACTGTCCGAGGACTCTTGTCACCGAAGGAAGAGATCAACCTGCCTTGTCCATGTACTTGGTTGGCGCGCCATTTGAGCCGGCAATAGAACACGCTTCGCCGTCCATGTTCCTCCCTTGGCCACCGGCGAGGGTAGACCAAAGAACGCAATTTCGAGCCACGTCTTACATTATGGGGATGTGGACGGAGCTTGGCAACAGGCATGTAATCGTGGATGAAAATCTTCGGCAGATGAACATCAATTATTCAACTGTGGCCATTTCCTGGAAACAAGTGAGTATATGTAAATGTATTATATTTATCCGGTACTAGTCTCCATTGCAAAAGGAAGATTGCGATCAGGTTAATGATTGCAAGTTAACGCAACCACTTTTCCAATTGTTTTCTTTTTCAGGTAGACAAGTCATCGTGCATTGATAACTCAGATGACAAGTACCCGTACCAGTCCCACATACGCGATGTTGACACATCACTAGCGTGTTTCAATCCCGTTGGAGGGAATCCTGTTGTAAGTAAATTGTCAACCATGATTTCACTATATTCTACATGGATGCTGACATGAAATTACATCCTACCACAAAGTTTGAAGAATCCACACAAAACGTATGAATTTATTGTAAGAAACGGGAGTTTTGGATCCATTGGCCCCCTTTTTGGGTGGCGTGCCCAGCGCAGATGAAAAGAGCCTGACTTTTTTCATGCATGCCGTGTCTGTAACTGATTTCAGTAGAAATTTGTCTTCCTGCTGAAAAGCGTCACTAGAGCCACTGCCTGGTCTGATGATGCCCAAAAATGTCATCCAACATTAATTTAAGATGGGACACGGGATGTTAGGTCGTCATTGACTGTTTAGTTTGTACATATTAGGTAATTGCGTGACAATGAGGGGCATTAGGGCACCTAGACACTGGTTTCTTAATGCTAAAGCCTTCTACTTCGTTCAACTTGCATCTTGCAACTTACCAAAGTAGAAAATAATTTCTGAAATGAGATGGAGAGCTTGTCTTTTGAGTTGTACCTATGATTCGACCCAAACCACCACATTGTTCTTTGTCAAAGAGAAAAGCCCGATCAGTGAGGGCAGACTGAGGTCCCACATTAAGGTTAGAGCCTTATAATGCGAGAACTGTTGAAATATTGAACGTTAACATGTGAATCCAAAAATTACGAAGCTTTTTGATATTCGTTCGCGACTTTTCATTAAAAAATGTATAATGAACAATTAGTACATACAGAATCAGCAGAACCAATGAAAGTTGAAAAATGGAGGAACCTTGGGCTTGCTTCTGTCGTGTTTTGGTGGTGGTAGGGACAGAGGTGAGAAGTATGGTAAATCTTTCGCCCACTTCATTGACTACCAAAATCAACCCAGGCTGCAACATATTCTTTGAAACCGCTTCACCTCTTTCTTTAGACGGTAAATTAGTTGAGTGGTACAAATATCCAACTATACTGTATCTTTCTCTGGTTTTCCAGCTCTGCGGAGGATCTCCTGGATGGCCAGTAATGTCGGGAGGATGGTTTCTCGGTCTGACAGCGTGGTCGATTCCCTGTAAGACAGATTCAAGAGGCCGTCAATATATGCCAGTCGCCCTTCTCGATAGATCTTCGCGCGCGGGTTTCGTCAAGTTCGTTGGACAAAAGCAATTACTGCAGCAAAACACGCGGAGGCCCCCGTTGTACAGAGAAGAGCCACATTTCAAGAATTTGGTTGACTCCTACCTCCAACAAAAGGCCTCGGCTGAAGACGTTGTATCGGGTGTTCTCAGCTGCTTCGTGCCATTTGTAATTTACATGGTTGCGTACTTCTAGACCCTGAGTATTTTCTACCGTTAAAGTGTCTTAATTTCTTACATCGCAATTCAATAAATTTAATGCAAATATGAATCCACTGTCTCACTGTTGCGTATAAGCGAACTAATTTAGATTTTCAGATTCCTAAAGTCCGCAAATAAATAAAAATGAAGGTACACTGCGAGTAAAACGATAAATTATTTAATGTACAACGGACACGATGCACAAAATTTCACACTTTGCAAATGAGACAAATGCACAGACGCAGACAATATGTACACAAGAAAAAGATGGCTGCCTTCACCTCCAGGTGACATCAACTTCATCCGTCCGGTATCTGGAAACAACGGGCTTTATTGTCATCGGCAATTATCTGGGTTATTGGACAGGTAGACCTTATTTTGTAGACCCCAACACTGTCACGAAAAACGCCATTTTTGTTCTCAATCTAGGGAAGCTTAGAGAAGGTTCAAAGTTCAAACTGATCTAACCAGCATAGTTGTCTTGGCACCATATAAGGTGAGCTTAGAGGGTGCTATCCACGTTTTAACAAATTTTAAATCAGATTAGGAGGTTAGGATCAGAGTGCCAAAGAACAAAACCCCTTTAAAATGGTGGCCATCTTAAGAACCAATTTCCATGCCATCCCGCCTGACTTGATAGGCCTCTGAAGGCAAAGCCTGTACCCTACTCTCATTTCCATGAAACTTTTAGCATCTACAAGTGCGATGCTTCTATCGCAAAGTAGACCCATCTTCAGAACAATGGATATCATACAGCTGTATAAATATACTAGCATTTTACATAGTACGTAACAAAGGTTTAACCCACCTTTGACGAATGTACGTCTCATCCCAAGGTGTAGGTTTCCCGGTTGACGTGAACAACAGGGCGCCAGCGTGTGCAATCATGGCTCCATTGTCGATGCAGTAGCGCTCATCAGTCTTGTAGACAGTACCTCCTCTTTCTTTCGCCATCTGAGCCATCATTTCTTGGAGTCGGACGTTACAGGCCACACCGCCGACGAGTAGAACTTCACGAGATCCTGTGTGGGCCATTGCTCTTTCTGAAATGACGCCAAATTTGTAAAAATATGGATTCATTTTGTGGATTTTTGGTGGTTAGATTTGGGCCGATGATTAATTAACTCACCAGTTGTTTCAACAAGCATGGCAAATACTGTTTCTTGAAGTGAAAAGCAGAGGTCTTCAATAGTGTACTCCCCAGTTTTCAGCAGAGGCTTTCCTTTTTCCTCAATATGTGAGAGTATCCCTACGAGAAATGACCTTGTGGTAAGCATGGCATTGTAAAATTGTGATTACTAACGGAATATATTAAACTGACTAAATAGTTACCTGAAAAAGATACGTCCATACCCTTGACACAATATGGAAGGGGAAGAAGTTTCTTGCCTCTGGAATCAGAAGTGGAATGAATTGTAACAAGATATGAGCACACGTAAAGAATGGGACAATTCAAAGTGAAAAGTTTACTTGATGGCAGCCTGTTCTATGTTGTAGCCTGGGCTGGGGTCGTTTGATAGATTTACAAGCCGAGCAAATCTATCAAGACAGTTTCCCACGGCAATGTCTATCGTCTCGCCGAAAATTCTGTACTTCTTTGATGCGTAAGCTATCACTTGGGTGTTTCCTGGAATAGAAAAGTGGAACTTTTGGCATTGGCTTAGAAAAGATTTGACGGGAACGACGATTTTGCATCGTTGTAGGCTGACTCACCTCCGCTGACGTATAAAACCGTTGGGTCGTCGCACTGCGTTATCGCTCTCCCCATTTCAATATCTTTTGGTTGAGTGAAGTTTTATAGGATAGGAAATTTTCAACATGACATGGAACTAGGTGGTAAGAATCTGGACAAACCGGTGCTTTTGCTATTAGAGAATAGCAACCTCCAAGGAAATGCCCATCAGGAGGAGGTAGCTATTCCACCTGAGAGGCTACACCACTTGAGAGGTATAAGCACATTCACCGAAAATGCTCCAAAATAGAAGGTATGTTACCTAGAAAGGTGCTTACTTTTAGCCCCACACTGCAAGAAAAACATACAACACGCGCCAAATTTCGAGATTTCACGTCTTACGCCACTTTATGGTCAATGCCAAAGCTCCGTGTCCCAAATTTCATCGCCATCTAAAAACGACCCAAAAAGGATACGTCCAATACAATGGTTGACGCCGACAATAGGTTTACTCCATAGCTGAGCGATAGTTCGAGCTACAACGGCGACAGACACGAGAGGCGCACCCATTCCAGGTCCTTTCGTGTAGCAGACGAGGTCAATGTCTTTGGGAGTCATTTTGGCGACGGACAACGCTTCTTGGATGAGTGGAAGGATGTGTTTACGGTGGTGTTGAGCCGTCTCTTTTGGAAGAAATCCTAGAACAGTCGTATTAAAGCAACGACCTGGTTGGATTACTCGGTCCCATGCAAGAAACCATGTAGTAAATAAGCCATTCATCAGAGCCCTTGATCGTTAACCACAATCAGAAGAATCCACTTTGAATGGAAATGTACTGAAGCTAAGACACAGGAGGTAGATAATCATGTTGGCCGACTCCAGGCCTCAACAGATTTGAACATTCTTGGAGGCAAAACTGCGCCAAGAAGCCTATCATGAAACGGATAAATTAACAACCATCTGGCGGCCACCAAACCGTAAAGATTCAACAGAATTAGAATCATTTTGTTCTCAATAAAACGGATGAATATTGTCTTAAAAACAAACCTTCGCCCGGCGGAGTGATATACGTTCGGCGGCAATTTGACAAAACTTCGCCATCTCGAACAATACCAACTCCTAATTTATTGGCACTTCCTTCGAGCCCGATCGCGACGACCATCCCTGCCGAGATTCAGACAATTTCGAAAGAAAACGCTGTATTCGGATAGTTTGAACAGACAAACCAAACCAAACGCGTTGCCTGTTATCTCTGATTTTTTTACTATGACTAGAGATAACGTTGCCCAGCGAGCGGTATGCGACTTGCGTGGAGAGGTTAGCAGAGCGCTCTACCGGCCTGTAGCAATAGTAGTTCTGTACATCGTTCAGTTCCTCTTGATGTTCAGTCACTCTTCAATCTTCTGCTCTTCTCTTACTTTACTCTCTCTTTACTTCTTCATTCTACACTTAAATTTGCATCGTTCAAAGTATACCTCGTACTCTTGGTGTACTCCACCCTTACTATCAGAATTTAAATTCTTGAATTATGAATATTGGGTTTGCTTGCTTCACTTCTCTGGTCATCCACTACACTACTACCTAGTGTTAACCCCATGACCGAGGAGTTCAGCTGACAGCCCGTAAGTAGTCGCCGGGGATTCGTGTCGGAGCTACCTACAGCGACTGCCGTATCGAGAAGTCTTCCTATTGAAGAGGATATCATCCGATACGACCCAATAGAGGAGGCGCACGGTACACACCGGGAAATTTGGAGAGAAGAGTGTACCTACGAGCACACCACCACAAATACCCAAGGTATTTATGCCGACATTTTAATACGGCGCCGTGGGCGTCTAGCGCACGCTTTACAATGACGAGAATTTTATAACCCCATGTTGTAGTGCCTAGTTTACGGAGCGGAGATGTTCGAGCTTTGAGTTGTGCAGTTGGTTGAAAATATCACGCTAAAGGATAAATAGTTCCTTGCTAAAGAAATTTTTGAATCAAGCGGGGTTGCCGATTTAGGAATTGAAATATTCATCCTGAAATATTTGCGAGCCGCGTGCAACCAACGATGTAATGAACGCGTCGCCATTAAAGATGGCGTCTCCTAATTCGATTCAAATTGGAGACCCATACTTACTGACGATGCACTTAGAATTACTGAGCCAAAATAAATTCTGTGATCGTTATTTTGTGTCACTCGTCGAGATAATATCCGAAATAATAATTCGCCTCATAAAAATGGTTTCGATGACCACGCGCACTACCGCGTTAGTTCGTTTTTAGAAAGGGAGGATTTTGTTTTGTTCGACGAGTGAATATGGGAAAATTCGTGGAATAGGGAAATAAAATATTCCGAAAATGTACACATGTGTACGCAAGTAGTTGATAAATTTGACAATTTATTTCGCGAATAAAAATACACTGTGTACACGCGTCCTGTGAATTGTCCCATGCTCAGTATCCCACACGAGTTGGAAGTTTGAATTTATTGCCGTTCTAAGTTGCCGAGTCCAAGTTGCGCATTCAACCAGAGAACGAGCGAAGTTTGTAGAATGTCCAAAATGGTATACCGCCGGAGTTGATGATGGACATAGTTCTAAACATAAATCGAGTTTCCAGATAATCTCGAAAACCCTGGGCTAGAAGCAAAATTAGTTGATACATAAATAAACTAAATACTCGAGTATCGAAGGAGGTTCGTTTTTCTCTCTTACCTTACCTTGATGTATATTTTTGCCCAGGATGGTACCTTAGTCGATGTATAAGGTACTACCCAAGATGTCGAGTTATCTTGGGTGTAGAAGTTAGATGTAAAAATCTGTGAAGCCACCAAGCGTTTGAGTAAGCCTGGCATAAATTAGCTGCACAGTGGGAACCTTTAAAAGGAAAGCAGCAAGCACAACGTCGATAGAAGCTGACTTGTGACCAGGGTTGGATGTAGTTAACCATGGGACTCATTCACTCCCTGCTTGCAAGTTTATGAGCATTTCCGCCCCGAGCCTGCGTAGAAGGCTAGCGAGAGGAGATACCAGTGCAGGTTGCGACCCCTGGTATATCCAGCCAGCCAATTCGATGTTTGATGAGAGCATCTATAATGCTCCTTGCCACGAAAAATTGAGTAGATGTTAAAATTGAATCTCGCATTTGAGATACCCGTGTACCGTGCTCCCTATTTTGTTTATGATTGGCGTTCAATAAAACTAAAAGAGTATGATATTCGAATTCAAACGTTTAGAAGTGTTTGAGATGTGCAAAAATTAAGTACCCCATTAGCTAGAAGGATATAATAATGGAAGTAACTTATAAAATCATTATTCTGGTCAATTTGATGGACCCAGTGAGAAAAATGGAGGGTGGGATTCTTGATTCTCCCGAAGCTGATTATTTACTATATAGCGTAAATATCCCCTCCTAAATGTGGCAAGTGTGGGAATAGGGGGTTTTTCGATGCTCCCCCGTACCCGAAGAGTAAGAGAGTCGATGGTGTGTCAATTAGCAGTTATTGTCTGGCCAGACCACATAGAGAGAGAAAAAGCTGCTGCTAGTCACACATGAATAGTAAATTCGATGTTTTTGAGAAATTGAAAATGCACATAAAATAATCATACAAAATTGAATGAAATTATTTTTGACAATTGAGAAGAGTCTCTAAAGCCAATCGAATGACACATATAACTTGAATATGATGTTGAGTAGTACTGATGACAATTGATGATATTCCTGTGTATGTATAATCTTTGTGAATTTCATTACAGAGTATAAGCATGAGCCACTAGCCGATGTCAAATAATTATTTATTTATCTGGTGAACTCAATTCGATGTTGCTTTTATACATATGCAGGTAGATATTTGGGAGTACTATTCGAGTGAAACAATAATCTCCATGTGTGTCTACAGACAAGGAGAGAACATCAACACCGTAGATATGGATGTTGATGACGAGATGGAGGAGCTCTTGTTGAGAGATGAAGAGCCCAGACCTGAGGGACTAGTCGAGTCAAGTCCATCTGGGGAAATAATTTTGAATGCTCAAGAGAGGCTGAGCGAGGTGGAGAAGACGATGGCGGCGATGCAAAAATCATTGGGCATGATTGCAGCTGCAATGGGGGTAAATACCCAGTCGACGTTTGGGACTCCTAACCTCCACCCAAATCCGCCCAAAAGTATATCTCTGGCCAACAAGGTCAGATTTACGAAAATTGATTACCAGCTGACATATCAGTCATCCTTTGAGAGCTGGAAATCGAGGTTGATGACTGAAATTGAAAGCCATGGTTGTGGATTCACAGTTGAGGAGAATCCAGCCATACCCCCTGAGTTTTCAGCAGCAGGCGCGGCGATGCTCAAAAAGAAAGTATTGGCCCTAATTGTACAGAGCATCGACGACGAGATGCATAGCCTGGTCCGTTCAGAAAAGGAGCCATTTCAAATGCTCAGGAAATTGGAAGCGACTTGCCAGCCTAAAAGTCGTCACTACAAATATGGAATATTGAATAAGTTGAATTCAATGAAATTTGATCCAAAGGCTGAAACGCCAACCGCATTTGTTGCCAGGTTTGAAAGCTTGGTAAGCCAGCTGTCCAGATATGAGGAAGTTCCAAACGAGGACAGGGTGTACAACTTCCTGTTTGCCACCAAACACGTTGTACCAGAGCTGTTCACAGCTGAAATAGATCGCCCTGAACTATCGACAATTCAAGCGTTGCAGGAGCAATTTATTGAAATGGGACGACGTCAGGAGGAGGAAATTCGACGTGCTTCCCTTCCTGGCAATGCTCTCTGGACAGGGCAACAACGGAATGGCAACAAAACTCGGAATACCAATGGTCAATACCGAAGAGAAGTTGGCAAGCAACATCATCATGGAAATATGCAACAACACCGAAACCAGAGTGAAAAGGTCACCAGTAGAACAGTGTGTTTCAAGTACAATCGTACTGGGCACAAAACGTCCATGGGTAGGACGTCTGGATGGTTATGTTACACTTGCAGGGAGCTAACAGATCATCGAAGCAGAAATTGCCCATTGAAGAAGGGCAGCACTGAGTCCAGGACAGCCAACTCAACAGAGATTGTTGTCGTCGAGAAAGGGTAAGCCTAGGTCGAGTTCTAGGGACCCTGGACAACCTTCTCTGTGCAAAATGCCTTTGTCTGCGGCCAAACAATTGTTGGCTACTAAGGGGAGCGCCGCCCTCCAGATAGTGGGCGACGACGATGACTATGATGATCCCCATAGAAAAGTCTGGGTATTGCACACCTTCTATGCCAACAACCAGTCCTCATCTGCCGAGGAACCTTCATCAGCTCTACTCGGCAAGACTGATGGTATGTACACAGGCTTTCTGACCATGATTCTGGACACTGGTGCTACAGACCACTTAATAAATCAGAGAAGTCTACTTTCCAACATTCGTAGACTACCAGTTCCTAAAAGAATTTCATGAGCAAATGGGAATACTGGAGCTGATTTAATTGTTGAGTAAATGGGAGAGGTGGTCATTGAGAACAAAGGTTTATTTGGATGCCTAAAAGACGTCCTGTACACTCCTGCTCTGTGTACTAACTTGTTTGCACTTCGACGTGTCCTGATAGACAATGTTCAGGCAACATTCTCCAAAGACGGAGTCTGCATCTTAGATGTTTCCACCAATCGAGTGGTGAAGAAAGGGAAATTCGACGGTCGTTTTTGGCGACTGGAGTATACACTTCCCCTAGTTGGAGCTGATTCCCACACGCGTACAGCCATCTTGGCAGCTCTTGGCTTAGATGAGTCTGTTCAACGCAAACGCCCGTGTTTGGGACTAGTTGCTGACCAGAGTAGCGTCTGTGACGCTTCTCTGGGGGGGAGGAATGATCAACTAGTAGTAGATCAACAGAGAGATCCAAGTGGGCACTGCAACAACGAAGAAGAAGAGCAACAGAGTGAGCCAACCGCAGGTGGAAGTGCGAGAGAGCCAAGCAGTAACCTGGAACGAGAGACACAGGCCATTTTGAGACCAGCTGATGTACCAGCTTCAAGGCCTAGCCCAGGCATGCTCTGGCACCTGAGATTGAATCATATCTCTAAAAATTACCTCATTCGAGTTCTGAGGGAGATGGGAATTACAAATGTCAAAGTTGGTGACGATGTATTAGACTGTTCAGCCTGCAAAATGGCTAAAGCAAAACGCCAACCTTGCACCCAGGAGAGAAGACGTTCGCAGGTCCCGTTTCAACGTTTATACTCAGATCTACAAGGCCCCATCAAACCATTGGCTTGGAGCACGTGTTACAAGTACATTGTGACTTTCACTGATGATTTCTCCAGGTATGCATATGCATATGGGCTCACGGATAAAACGCAAGTTCATCTTGCTCTATCACGATGTCTCGCGGAAATTCGCTTGATGTGTGGGAAGACAGCCAAGGTGATCGAGATTAGAACTGATGGAGGATGCGAGTATAAAACGACGATGATGCAGAAGAGGATGCATGATGAAGGGATTACACTCACATTATGTGAGCCTGCCACGCCACAACACAACGCACCCTCAGAGCGTTTAAATCTGGAACTGCTACAGAAAATACGAGCTAACCTGATTTCAGCAGACATGCCAGTGTCATATTGGGGATTTGCAATGAACCATGTATTATTTGTGCATAATCGAGTGCCTAATGCATCAATTGGTTTCAAATCGCCCTATGAGGTGGCTCTGGGACAGAAACCAAACCTGACATTTGTGAAGAGGTTTGGATGTGAAGTTTACTACCTGGTTCCCACCCCTAAGGGAAAAATGCAACCTAGGAGCCAAAAAGGTTACCTTCTTGAATGTCAGCAAACTGGCTATCTGGTCTTAGATGCAATTACCAGAAAGCTAGTGAGATCCAAACATGTCGATTTTGTTGAAGCAAGAACATATGGTTCCAACCAAGCAGTTTTGAGACATTCAGAAAGGGGGGAGCCGTTCCAGGTACCTGAGGAATATTCAGTAGGTGACGAGGGTGTTGGAGTCGAGGAAACAACACAAATACAAAACACCACTGATGAGAAATTAGAACAGTCGGAATTACAAGTTCCACAAAGTGAACCAGAAGATTCGAGCCTACCTGAAAACATTGAATTTCTGGAGATTATAGGCGATCAAGGTGACTGGGAGTTCTACGAAACAATGGAAGAAGGCGCATACCTGACAGAGGAAGGGGATCCTGAGAGCTACGCTGAAGCTATAAATTCGAAGGATTCTGCGCTGTGGAGAGGGGCAATAAATTCAGAATTTCAGTCCCTTGCAGAGAATGACACTTGGAAAATAATTCCAAAGTCTAGTCTTCCTCCTAACACAAAGATCCTTAACACAAAATGGGTCAATAAGAGGAAAGTCGAAGCCGATGGATCTGTTCGATACAAAAGCAGATTAGTCGTGAGAGGGTTTGCTGATAAAAATCAGTATGACTTGTCAGAGGTATACTCACCTGTGGCAAGACTGAATGATGTCAGATTTGTTCTGGCAGTAGCCAACATGTTGAATCTAGACTTACACCAGCTAGAAGAATGTTTACATCAAAATACCCGAAGAATGGAATGCATTTATTCACTCCAAAGAAGATCCGTCAGTCAACAGTGTGTGTAAGCTAGAGAAAGCCATTTATGGCCTAAAGGTCTCCCCGAAAAGGTGGCACATAAAATTCTCCGAAGTCATGGAGAAGCTGGGTTTCAAATTTACCCCTTTCAAAGGTGCATTTTCGTTTGGAGACAAGAAGATATGTTTGCTGTACGTTGACGACATCTTAATTGCTACAAATTCAGCAGCAAAAGGAGCTGAACTCAAAAGAAGCCTGGCTCAAGAATTCAAGATCAAAGAACTTGGAGTTCCTAAGGTGTATCTGGGACTGGAGATATTGAGGCAGCGAAGCAACCAGAAGATGTTCATCCATCAAAGAAGTTTCACCAAGCCGTTGACGGGGACGCTGTTCGAGAAATTTAGTGATGTCCTAGTGACTACTCTAGAGAAGGCTTAAATGCCTGAATACATCTGTGACAAATAACTCCATGTATACGTCGATGTTGTTACGTAGAGGTCCAAATGACGTTCCAATTGAAGGGAACATTTTCGCATTCTACAAGAAGGAGTACTACTATGGAAATGAAAAGTACTTAACGAAGGCAACAAGAATGTCTGTATAACTGGTGACAGGATTCATGGTTTGAAAGTATCGTTCATTCATTTATCTATTGAAATACTTATGAAGCGTACATGCTTAAAATCATTACTCAGGCTGAATATAATGAAGTATAATGAAGTATTTCAATCCATAACGTGTTCAAGATACCTAATGATGTTGTATCTTCTTTTCAAGGAACCTGGCGTTAAAACAAATGGGTGCTAGAGAAGTTAAGGAAGCGGCTCCATCTTAACCATCTCTTTAAAAACATTCCTGATTAGGAGCCTCTTTAACTACAGCGGTCGAAGTTCGTCTGTATTTCTTTAGTTTGATTTTGTTCTAAATTTTTCAATGGGTCGATTTCCATTTGTCAAAATTCACATCCTTGAGACACAGCTATGACCTGCGGCGAGTTGATGTTATTGGATTTATAGTTCCTATTAAAATTCAAGAAGGGGGGAGTATCAGAATTTAAATTCTTGAATTATGAATATTGGGTTTGCTTGCTTCACTTCTCTGGTCATCCACTACACTACTACCTAGTGTTAACCCCATGACCGAGGAGTTCAGCTGACAGCCCGTAAGTAGTTGCCGGGGATTCGTGTCGGAGCTACCTACAGCGACTGCCGTATCGAGAAGTCTTCCTATTGAAGAGGATATCATCCGATACGACCCAATAGAGGAGGCGCACGGTACACACCGGGAAATTTGGAGAGAAGAGTGTACCTACGAGCACACCACCACAAATACCCAAGGTATTTATGCCGACATTTTAATACTTACCAAGAGATCCATAACATGATGAAAAAAAAAAAAACGCTGCAAATTCTTACACAGGGGTTGGTTATTCCTCGGACCAGGCGCATGAAGACTCATTTCTTCAACATGGGGGAAATGGGGAAAAAAGTGGGTGCGGCGGGTCCCAGACCTATTCCAATCGATTCAGGATCCAGAATTTAGTAGAAAATAATACCCCACACGCCCAGGTACCGGAAATCTCGAAAACGCATATTCAAAATGGGTAATATATACCCAATTTGACCCATAACTTCTTCCAGTGGGTGCCGATCGTTCTGGGACCCATTTCATTGGATTAAGCGTCCAAAATTTAGTGGAAAATGATACCCCACTCGCCTAGATCGCCCAAAATCTCGAAAATCCATTTTTCAAAAAACACATTTTGACCCCTACCCCGCCCAAATTTGGTCCGATCGGGCTGAAAAGCTTGGAGGATCGTTCTAGGCCGGGAACAGACCCCTGACCCAAATTTCAGATTTTTAGACAATTTTCTACTACCAAAAACGGCGTGGACGGCGGACGGCATACAGCGGACGGCGGACGGCGTACGGACATTGACCTTTTTGGTTGGTTATTCCTTGAATGATCAACCTATGTTTTCATGCAAATGGTCAACCTCTCCGATTCGGCTCACATTTTTTTTTTCTGGACGTTTCATGGTGTCTAGATCAAAAACGTAGGTAATTTAGAAGGCTATAATAATTGTATTAAATTTAATTGAATGGTACGAATAAAAAGCTCGGACAGTAAAAAGAATTGTAGGCAAAGGCAACTGCTCAAAATTGGTTGCTAAGTTTAACAGCTGGTTATAAACAACAGGATATGACGATGTGTTTTGTTTGTCTATTCGGCTGAAGTCACCCACATGGGTAATAAATACCCAATTTGACCCATTACTTCTTCCAGTGGGTGCCAATTGTTCTGGGACCCATTTTATTGGATTCAGCGTCCAAAATTTAGTGGAAAATGACACCCTACTCGCCTAAATCACCCAAAATCTCGAAAATCCATTTTTCAAAAAACACATTTTGACCCGTACCCCCTCCAAATTTGGTCCGATCGGGCTGAAAAGTTTCGAGGACCCATCTCGGCTGGGAACAGACCCCTGACCCAAATTTCAGATTTTTAGAACATTTTCTACTACCAAAAACGGCGTGGACAATGGACGGCGTACGGCGGACGGCGTACGGCGGACGGCGTACGGCGTACGGCGGACGGCGGACGGCGGACGGACATTGACCTTTTTTGATCAGGACATCATGAAACGTCCAGAAAAAAATTTTGAGCCGAATCGGAGAGGTTGACCATTATCATGAAAACATAGGTTGATTATTCAAGGAATAACCAACCAAAACTCAGCCATTGATAAATATTTGTGCACCACAAACCAAAATGCTGTTAATTACTCAAGATGGATTGAATATATGTTTTGAATATCAGAGAATTTGGGTTGTGTGCACAAACTATAGTCTTCGTCGCAAGCAATTTGAGTGTTATACCATTTTATAATAGATACATGTAGTTTATAGTAGATTAGTTGGGCCAAATATAGGGATTCAACGTTTTCAAAAACATCTTAAAACTCAAATTCGTCGTATTTTCTTAGCTTTCATAGTTTCCACTGGGCTGTCAAGTGACTCTGATGTCACATTAGATTCGTTGTTCATAATGAGAGGATAATAAAAACTATTTTTTTCCTCTATAAAACAATCGATATATCGAAATCCATCGATCTTTCTTCCATGTTTCTTGAAGATTGAATTATCCATGCCTTTGAGCACAGAATGCACTCGGACTGATAACTTTCAAGGGGATTTCGCATGGAAGAAAGGGACGATTCTGTGTCAGGAATCCAGTGATCCGAATCTGCAAATGTCGTTGAGGATCCGTCATTTTTATATAATCAGCAAGTAATCTGCAATTTGCCCGTTGTTCCATGTGTTCACCCTTTCCTTCTTCAGGGGTGTTCCTCCATCTAGAAAAGCCTCTGCCAGGATTTTGTTCGCTTCTTCATTCACAAAAATATTTTTGTTAATTTTGAGTGCTCTATATATAACAATATTACTGGTTATTATTATTTAAAAAAAAAGTATTTCCCGCGGTTATGACGTTCCTGATTGAGAGAAACATTCCTTAGTTTTATTGTTGTCCTGTTGGTCAATCTGACGCGTGTATCCTTCTTCAGTGTTTACCTCGAGGCAACGTTCTTTGTTCGTAATCCCAAGCGTAAATTACTTTATAGATGCCGAATTAAACAATTAGCAGAACTACTTCATTATTTCCGGTGTTTATTTCCTACCAAGCGGCTCATAATGGATTACCGTGAGCTGCGGGAGGTGATGAAATTCCTTCACTGCAAGGGTCTCATGGCCAAAGACATTTACGCCGATATGTGCGACACATTGGGGGACTCGGCTCCTTCGTACGCGATGGTTAAAAAGTGGGTGACCGAATTCAAAAGAGGGAGAATTTCAACGGAAGATTTGGTCCGTTCAGGTCGTCCGAGAGATGTGTCGACGTACGAGAACGTCGACTACATAAGGAATTTGATCAAAGACGACGAACGAGTCACGGTTCAGGACATTGCCAAGTATGTGGGTATCAGTTTTGGTTCGGTGCATGCGATTTTGTCTAAACTGCTTGGAATTGGTCAAAGTGTCGGGGAGGTGGGTTCCGCGGCGGGTGACGAACGAAAAGAAGATGACAAGATTGGAATTCTGCAAGGAAATTTCAGCGTGGTACCGAGTCAATCCGAGCCGTTTGGTTCAGCAGACTGTCATCGACGACGCTTGGTTGTATCATTTCGAGAGGACTGAAATCCTCACGCAGGCGCCTGGTCAGAGTGACGCGGAAGCCGGCGACGATTTGGAAGAGTCGACTATTTTGAACAAGGCGTTGACAGGTGAGCTAAAACCCACCAAAACACTGTGCAAGCCTCCGGACATCGAGCCGAAAAAGGAGAACGGAGAAGGTAAATCCAGTGTCATAACGGAACAGGAGCCTGTGTCTTCGACCAGTGAAGAGCCAGAACAAATCAAGGATGAAGAAGGTTCTATTCAAGATGAAAAGGTTGGCTCGACAGAGTCCGAACCTATCGTTAAGACCAATGTTGACGATGTAGTGAAATCCGAAGCAGTGCCTGACTCCACGGAAAAACCTGACGTCGAAGATGACATCAAAACTGAAAACATCAAATTGGAAGCGTCAAATGGCGACTCAGACGACAAAAAAGTCGCCCCTTCTAGCCCTCCCAAGGTCGTAACGTCGACGTCTGCCACTAACGGGAGTCCCAAAGTGACGAACGGCAATTCAACCTCCGTTCCCAACATACTTGCCATCCTGGGTCAGAGGCCAGCCAACGGTCAGAACGTGCCGCAAATCATTCCCATTATGGGCCCCCACGGTGTAACTTTGGGCCAACTGTCGGGTGCCCAGTTGACAAACATGGCCCTTTTAGCGGGCGCCAACGCCACTCAATTGGCTAGCTTGGGAATGAGCTCGCTCAATTTGGCCAAGCTGATGCCTGGCGTCCCTCAAGGGTTGACCATCACGCAGGGGCCGAATAAACGGCCGGCCCCTGAACCGATTCCTGTGCCTAAGAAGAAACTGAGGTAAGACAGTGTCGCACTCAGGTACCCTATTATTCATGAAGGACTTGTCAGAATTGTGGAGTCTGAGATAAACCCTTTAATAGACTGCAATTCTTGTAGAAAATATAGCATCATGCTCAACATTCTAGTTTCTGTACTACCAACACAATCAACTGGTATTTTGGTCATTTCAGAGGGCGTCCAACTTGTGGGTCGTCATGTGTCTTCTGGGACTCCGAAGGCGTTATCCATGTAGAGAGGCTGGAGTCAGGTTAGAGATTACTCTTCCATACAAAGCCAGGGAGTTATGGAAACCCTGCAATGGCTGTGCGGTATTCACTTCTTGCTAGCCAGGGGATGCTATGATATAAAATATAACGTCCATCACAAGTATTTATTTGATAATGCTCTTTTTCAGGGCAAAAATTGACCGGTGAGCTCTACTGCGACATTCTAGCTCGCCTCAAAGAATCCATGGACGCCAAACGACCTGGCGCCCTGGACCGAGGCGTTCTTCTCCTCGAAGATCAAGCGCCAGATGGCGCTAAACCACCTCGAGGCCTTCAATTGCTTCCAGTTCCTGTCAATTCACCCGATCTGTCTCCGTCCGACTTTCACATCTTCCCCAAAGTCAAAGAGCACTTGCGATGTTCGAGGCTGAATTTGAGCAGTATCCTACCCGCGGTGGAGTCGTATCTCACGTCCCAAGTAAGTTTTCTGGTTGTTGTTTAGTAGAAGGCATTGCATTGTTGCTGAAGAGTGCCTAAGTACAGGGTAGACATTACAGCCAGGAATAATCCTGCCATTCTCATGCAGCGCCTCAAACCAAATGTCGGCACTTAGGAGAATGTTGGACACCCTTGAACTTCCTGGAAAGAGGCACAAGATTTACGAGGGCTGGGTGTTAAAATACTTGGTTTCTGAAAGAATTGAGCATGCCTATGTTGCTTGCATCTATGGTATTTATCGCGGCACAGCCAGCGTTCTGGTTTTGAGTTACTAGCAGGCATTCTTAAGGCAGCGACAGGAAAAGATCTTTTTTATGATTGGAGTGTGTCGTTCCTAAAGAATGATCGTCATTTGGCCGACCAGGCTCTGTTTTCTTTATGCAATGTTGGGGTCACAATGAGCAGGATCTGTGTTGAGCACTAAAGCAACCAATATGCTCTGTCCTGGGCCTTCTTACACTTTTTCTTTCTGAGCCCCATTCTTACTGTATCTTACAGCCAACAGGGCGCCAGCATTGCAGGCCCAACTCACTGTCATGTTGTTTGATGCTTCATCTCCTCTGCAACAAATTCATTGCTAGAGCTTGTCTGGCCTCTGCCAAATTTCCTTCCATTGGACCTCCTTACATAATTGATGTATTAGTACATAACGCGACTCTCATATTTTGTTCTAGGATGATTCCTATTTCAAACTGGCACTAAGCGAAATGGAAAGAAGAAGTACGCTCTGCGTAGATCTCAACGGCGACTATGTTGAAAAGTGATCGTTGCGCGCATTTCCAACAGAATCACGTTGGACAAAAATACGCCTCGCTCATGTCTCCCATAGGAAGTTTTGGTTTGTAAGTCATGACAGACTCTCACTTGTTACTATCACACCTCTTCAATTGTTGGAGAACCGTTGAAATTGGAATTTTTATCATTTTATTTTTACGTTGGATTGTTTTGTGTTTTTTTTCTGTATTTTGTCTTGGAGCGTAATGAGCAATTTTCTCCTTATTGGCAAGTTTACTGCATATCATGCGTAGGAGGTTTCCTCATAGAGGCCTAGGAGTGTGCTATTGTTTGATGCTTTCAGTTCATTTTGAGTTGTACTACGGCTGGCTACACAGGGCAGTTGCTCGGCTGACAAAGGGTCGGTCGAAAAGGGAAGAACTGTAACACTTTTGGAAATAAAACTTACGTACGACGAGTCTGTAATCTAGATTGTGACGGCTGGATCGACCATATCTGCACCAGAATGAAGATGAGAGAAACGTGGTGTGCGGTAAATGGCACATTATCCTTTTTGAGGATCACTTAAAATATAACTTGGGGGGTCGGAGTCTTTCTGTGACGCACGATTCAAGGCTGAAAGGTCAAGTAATAACCAACCAAAATGTGCACATGATTGCAATCTTCTCTGGGTGGCTGAGTCATGGCAATACCTTGATTTGCAACAAATTCGACTTGCTAAAAGTACTCCTCCGGTACCCTCTTGACGGGTCCATTCGTCACTAGGGAGTTCCAAAGCCGCAGCCCATAATGCTTACAAGGCTTACGAGAAAGGCAGCAACGGCTTAGTTCTCTGTCTTCTTGACATCTTCCATGCGTTCTTGAAGTTGACGTGGCCATTTGGCAACGAGTACCAGAGTCAGTACACAGCCAGTGGCATTTTGAATCAGCACATTCTTACTCCCATCGGTGTCCTGCAGAGCATGTCTTGCAGAAAACTCGTTGAATGTGTGAGTTGTCCTCAACTTTGTGAGGATTCCAAACGTGTGAGAACACAACACAAAACATTATCCAGCAAGTGCATCGGGTTTCACGCTTATGTCTTGTTCCGCTCCACTAATGTCCACCTTTGAACATCACTGGCCCTGTTCTTTTGCCTATACGTTTCGACCAATATTGTTACAAAAGTCTGGAGGGTTCCCCACTGCATGAGTGCATCAATGATTTGTCCATTTTGCCAAACCAGGTTTTGCGCTACAATGATAACATAACCCGCCATGAATGTAGCGAAATTATTACTGAAAGAAAATAGTTTTTGTGATTGCTCGTAAACAGCCTTTGCGGGCACCCTCCAGGACTTTGGGCTTCCACATCCTCGTTAAAACATCACAATCTACTGACCAACCCCCACTGGAAAACTTTTGCTCATATATCCGGGCACACATTATAATTACCCTAGTTTTTACCCGCTACGCCTTGTTTTTCAAATATTTTTAAGCGAATCATTGTCCTGCAAGTTCTTACTGGAAATTGCTAGTCAAATTTGTTTGTGATGTTTCCGTTTTTTGCCTCATCCCAACGTTGATATTTACTGTCATTTCGAGTATGATCTGCCCCAGTGTCTACGATTGCAGTTAAACAGCTCTCTCTCTTTATTTACTGCCTACTATGAATGTAATCAGGCGGTGGTTTTGGTAACTTGTAGTTGTAAATTAGATACTATGAGGTGTACCTACATGTATGGGATTACTTTTGCTTATTAGACCAAAACAATTCCTGTTTCCAGATTGGGTCTAATGCTGATTTTACTGGAAGATAAGGTACTATTATGCTCCTAGCTTCATTTCTATTCTTCTGGAGACCCTAATGTAATTCTCCTCTATCAAACCATCCAACAGAGACCAATCAAGTCTCTCACACAAACTGAAGCAATGGCTGCCTGTGTGCAATGGCGAATGCCAAATGAGTTCAAACTCTGCTTTGATCCTCAAAGGTGTCTGGTACACCAGCAGTCAGTTACCTACTGTTTACCTGCAATCCAATTGGCTGACGACTACCAAATGTACAAGGGCTGTGCCAAGAGTAAGGCGCGTTGGGTATTTTTTAATCGATTTTTACAACTTTTCAGATTTTTCAACTCCTAAACTATTTTTCTACGTAGTCCCTGTCCCTTTCTATACATTTTACGTTTTATTCTACGTAGTCCGGCGTGCCTAGCTCCCTGAGGTACTTGCTGACAGTCGTCATGAGATGCTCGTCGCTCCTGAAGTGCTTTCCTCTCAAATATCCCTTTAAGAAATGTCCCAATTGAATTTTTCAATAAGCTCTTGGGTTTTCCGAGCGCTGCGAGGGCGAGAATTACCGTGCATCAGCACGTCCTTGGAAAGTAAATTGGGTTTCTTCCGTTTCATAGCCTGCATCAAACGTTGGAGGACTTTACTATACCTGGAGAAATTCATAACTCATGCCCCAGGTACTGTTAACAAGTATTGTTGAACCACGATTGAGCTAATCAACCAGGATGACAACCATAAATATGACACCCTGTATAACCTCCCATCTATGTTTGAGCAAATCCAAGTGTGGGTACACTTCATGCTAATCAAGATAGTGATAATACTAACAAGTAATTAACCAGTATTGCTGCCTAAGAACATCTAGATCTACAAGTGCTGCAGAAGCAAATCATCGCAACATCCTTGCTTCCTATTTACACGTAGTAGGTTATATTTGGCATTAACGCTGATCTCAATTCCTCCAGTTTTGCTATCTCCTTTGAAAAATTGCATTGGATTAATTTTGTTCCTATTCACTTCTCTAGTTTTTAAATTGTACATCAACTTGTGTCTTAATTTATTCAATCGGTGTTTCGAAAATTGTTCTCATCAAGTGAGTTTGTGTCCTTTTTTTGAGACAAACAAAACAGACCATGACTTCCCAGTAAAGGTTAGTAGACCTAACCTTAATTTACCCACATCACTTCTTGAACTTGTAAGATCAACCTGTCGACCTATCCTATAAAAGGCTGGTATGATGTAATGAACAATACTAGAATTGTAGATTTTATAGAGTTTTACTGTAGAATTATAATGGAATGAAGAGTTTTCTAGTAGCATTAAGACAAACTGCCTTCTTTTGATTTGAATTTTTATGTGGAAAGTTGGAATTGATTGAATACAATATTGGAGGGTGGTCAAAAGGTTCATGAATTGTATGGTCTTCAGGAAGTTTGTATTGAGCTAGTAATGCTAGCTAGTGTATTACACTGGCAATCATGTTTAGGGCAAGGACATCTAATATGCTTCCTGTAATCGCCGACAGGTTACGCTGTATGCTGACGTATTCTGCCAAATGTATCCCCTGCGGCCCTGCACCGCTGCAATTGTTTTGTTGTTAGATTACACTACAATGCTGAATATTGATATTTTGGAGCAAGGGCTCATAATATCAAAACACCCGCCACACTTCAGGCACACATGTCTGCAAATGATGTGAGTACACACAAAGGGTGTGTGAGTACTCCTGAGAGCATTTCAGTTTTTTTCCGAGTACACCTGAAGGAAAGTTAAGGTCACATAACTTGTGATAATTGATAATGTAGTGTTTACTCGGAGTCTGAGATTGGCATACAGCAAAACATAGATCGTTGCGGGACTTTGAGGTTGCAATTTTCATAAATTTGACTTAATACAATTTGATTTTTTATCACATTTGTGGAAATTTAACTCATAACAACTCATGGGCATGAAAAACAGCAATTTTCACTATAACAGCCGTACCTTCGGCCACCATCTCAAAAAAAGTTGTTAGATCCAACAATTGTTTTCTGGTAATGTTTAAAATTCTCTGAAAATATGATGAGAATGTGAAAATTGATCACTCAATGTCAATTTTTTTCAGATGATAAGCATTAAATAATGTGCCATTGTGCACACTTGCTGGTTCTTGCAGTATTCTTTACTCTTGATGACACTCTTCTGGTTATTACACAATTATTGACATTGCTGTCCTGAGTCCTTCTTCTGTAGATGTACTCATGACTTCTTTAATTGGGTGTACTCACAACCTCTCTTTCTCTTCTCTTCGTACTCCTGTAGTGAGCATACAAGTCCGTAGGTATTTCACTTGGCTCAAGTAATTGTAGTTTTTGTGGCAGATTACACTGCATACTCTATCCCTGCTGATGCGTTCTGCTATGACCATTGGAATACCCATACATTACACAGTGAGAACTGAAGACCAACAATTTATGAACCCCTCGGCCTGTACATACTGTCACTGTCCATCACGGAGCTGACCCCCTCACAAGCGACCAATTTCCATATTTTGTAATAGTTAGTAATATTGTAGTGGCATTGATGCCTGACTAAAGTGATATGATAAACAATCTTGTTCAACCTTCAATTACGTCAAATTAATGTGTTCGCGTTATCTTTTTTTCTGGCTAAGAGAGATCATAGGTCTCAAACAAGTATTATTTTTGCAAATATTATATTTTAATTTTACCGCGACGTTTTCTGCTTAGTAAGCAGAATGAAGCAGCATTTTCCTATGATAAAGCTTTTCTTTTTTCAAACAGTTGTTTTTATGTGTTCAAACTCTTTATCAAAACTCAACACAAATCGGAATTAGTAGGCAAACAGTTGATTATATTGAGGAGCAGTGAAGAAACTCGAGTTTGCAGCAGCTGAATTACACGATGATTATCAATTTGTTTGCTCCATATGATGCGCCTGGGGGAGAAACTCAGGTGAACTTGTAGGCTCAATGCAAGGCTGACCAACTGTGATTGGAAACTAGAAATGCCTCTTGGGTGGGAACTAATTCAGAACCAATGCCTCAGGTAACCATGTCTTGCCTAAAATGGGCTTCTGGAGAAGAATACCAGAGGCACTTTCCAGCGCCCACGTTTCTGCCTCATTGCAACCTCCCCCACAGAATAAAATCTTCCTAAAGAGGTTGTGGAAACTCATTTTAATAAAAAATGGAGGTATCAAACGATAGTCTATTTCCACCAAAAATAATGAGCACACTTGTTAAATCAATTTTGACGGTCAGGTCATTATCAGTAACTAACATAAACTGAAGGTACATCATGGAAATTCAGTTTTTATCTTAGCAGATGTGAAAGGAGAACTTGAAATCATATTTGCTCAGAGGTGAGAGGAATTCGGGGACGCCAATTAAGGCTGACAAAGTGGAAAGGAGCTCTATCAATGGTGAGGGTAACATTTGTAACAGGGAAAACCATGTTATTGCAAGTAATGAACCCAATAATGGTGAAATCATCTCATTCAGACTTTTCATTTTTATGAATTTCTAATTTTTCTAGTACATCCAACTTACCTCTCCTCGTTAGATCAAAACTGAAAACATGATTGGATTTGCTAAGGTGACTTGCAAAAGCAAAATCACCCTTGCTATTCCTGAAATCATTTTTGATTTTGTTACCCTCACCATCGAAAAAATCGATGTTCTCATTATTTTTTGGGGAAATATACTATAGTTTGATACCTTCGGTTTTTTGTTGTTATGCAGAAGGCAAAATTGTGCGAAAGTCATCTGCCAGGAAGGCTTTGATCTCTTGTTGTTACCCGCTCCGTTGAATCGTATTCATTTTTTTCACATACGGGACCTTAGAGACAACTCAAGGACAACATCAAGGAAAATAAATAAACAATTTTTTAGTAAAACACCTCAAATTTTTTTTTTCAAGAATCGAATGAACATATTCTACTACAATTATAATTATCAGATAGAAGTTCAAAACACATTACGCTAAAAATGTAATAAAAATGAAAAATTAATTACAGAACAGGTGATTCATCGTAGGTGTAGCCTAGCCTTAATCCCTTGACCGTTTTTCTGATTTCAACATTTACTTTTGGCACCAGCTCAATCGGCACACATAACAAAGGGGTAGGGGTTTGTTTCCTGGTTTGTACTTCAGTTCAAAATGAGTAATGACGTTCGACAAAAATTGCACTTTTGAAAGTTAGGTGATAATTCTATTAATAAAACTGTGCACAAACGGGATGGGGAAAGGGACTGGCTCAGAAAAAAGGCCTTGGAAGAATATTTATAGGAAATTGATTTTTTTTTTCTTCACCATGTGGTAATTGATTAAAAATGATCTCAATAGAACAATATTAGCGGCCTTAAAAGTACCGAATTGATGGTTTTTTTCTTTGAATTGTTCTTTGCGATCAGTGTGGGAGGGAACTTCATTCTTCGGCAGCCTTTGACTCAGTGCTGGCTCCGTTTCCGGCTTCTGACGCGCTTTTTCTGGGAGAAAAAAAAAAGAAAACAATTTAGACATAATTCATAGTTTCACATGGACTATCGATTAGCAATCGTGTTGCTGTCAATGACCGCGGGACGCGTTAGCAACACGACTTCCAAATCTTCGGTCCCATTAAGTCTTTAGCAAGGCAACTTCATTGAGAATCATTTTCTCATCTCAATATCGGCATAAAAATTGTCCATTCAACGTATAATTGTATCTTTGAGGTTCCACAGTAAGAAACAAACGCATATCTGCATATAATTAGATAGGCGAATCGTATTAAATTGATGAAGGAATTCCATGAATTAATAACATTTTGAATACGTGGATCATGACTAATTTGGCTACTGATTTGATGGATTTTTAAAAAAATTGTTTTTGCGATCAGTGTTAGAGGGGATCTTTGTTCTTCGAATCATTTGGCAGCCTATCATAACATGTCAATGAACAAAGCGTATACCGTGAAGCTCGTAACGAAAAAACTACGCTCATTCTTTCACAGGGGTTGGTTATTCCTTGGACCAGCAGCATGGACTCATTCCAATCGATTCAGCGTCCAAAATTTAGTCGAAAATGATCCCTTATACGCCTAGATCGCCGATTATCTCGAAACCCATTTTTTGAAATACACATTGGCCCTTTCCTTCCCTCAAATTTGGTCCAGTAAGACCAACTAGAGCCAGAATCAGGTCCCTGATCAAAATTCAGATTTTTAGAAATTTTTCTACAAGCAAAATCGGCGTGGACGGCGGACGGACATTTGCTTATTTTGATCTTGACACCTTGAAAAGCGGGGCCGAATCGGGGAGGTAGATATTTTGCATGAAAACACAAGTGATTATTCAAGGAATAACCAATCAAAATACGATTGAAACGTACAATTAACGTTGAATTGGGCCACAAAAAAGTAGCAATTTTTAACGAAATTGAATCGAAGGCACGAAAACATTATTGGCTTCCTGCTCATCTGCAATAAGAATCTTGAAATTTTCACATCATAATATTCAAAAATACCGAATTTAAGCATTTTTAAAAGAATTTGGCGTGATTCATTTGGGGGGAAAATATTGTTATTTCCCCACGAGACGTGCCTAATCATTTCCTTTATTTAGTCGGTAAATGGTTTAAAACGGACCATCGGATGTACATGACAAGTTCATGGCAGTACATGAATGCAAGATCATACTCACTTTTTAATTTGGGCAGGGTCGAACTTGACTGCTGAATCCACACCCTCGACCTTCTTGTATTCTACCTTAATAGGATAATAAGTGTCTACAACTGTCTTCGACCATCCAGCATACTGAAACGAGAAAAAAGTTTAAATAAACCCGGTGAACGAGCAAAAAAATTACGAAATTTGACGTCAAATCAAACATTGCCCTTACGATGGTGGTGCCCTTGAATAGGGTTTCATCTTCGTGTTTGAATCGATCAAATTTCTGCAGTAAAGATTTCCCGTCGATCTTCCACACTGGATAGTCGTCTTCGCCGTTGTCGATGTCTGATTTTAGCACGACGAAACAGCCCGACTGAAAAATGAACAAATAAATTATTTCACAACAGCTAATAACTGGGTATTTTGGATAAAATTGCGCTACATATCATCTCTGTATACAAACAAGAACTTTTTCTAAGGCATTTTTTTTTTCAAGGATTGCGCGGCAGATGTGACCAACTAGAAACAAATGTTTCAGCGGAGCTTTTCAAGGATTCCCTATTTCACTTTTTACCAGTTGTCTAGCAGAAGTAAAAAAAATCTGCAAATTCTTACACACGGGTTGGTTATTCCTCGAATGGGGGAAACAGTGGGTGTGGCGGGTCTCAGAACCATTCCAATCGATTCAGGGTCCAAAATTTAGTGGAATATGATACCCCACACGCCTAGGTAGCAGAAATCCCGAAAACACATATTCAAGATGGGTGTATCTATGGGGCACTACGACACTAATTTACTAATATAATATTGAGAAAACGTAGGTAATTTAGAAGGCTATAATAATTGTATTAAATTGAATGGTACGAATAAAAAGCTCGGACAGTAAAAAGAATTGTAGGCAACTGCTCAAAATTGGTTGCTAAGTTTAACAGCTGGTTATAAACAACAGGATATGACGATGTGTTTTGTTTGTCTATTCGGCTGAAGTCACCCACATGGGTAATAAATACCCAATTTGACCCATTACTTCTTCCAGTGGGTGCCAATTGTTCTGGGACCCATTTTATTGGATTCAGCGTCCAAAATTTAGTGGAAAATGACACCCCACTCGCCTAAATCACCCAAAATCTCGAAAATCCATTTTTCAAAAAACCCCTACCCCCTCCAAATTTGGTCCGATCGGGCTGAAAAGTTTCGAGGACCCATCTCGGCTGGGAACAGACCCCTGACCCGAATTTCAGATTTTTAGAACATTTTTTACTACCAAAAACGGCGTGGACAATGGACGGCGGACGGCGGACGGCGGACGGACATTGACCTTTTTTGATCAGGACATCATGAAACGTCCAGAAAAAAATTTTGAGCCAAATCGGAGAGGTTGACCATTATCATGAAAACATAGGTTGATTATTCAAGGAATAACCAACCAAAAGAGCACTGCTCGTCTAAAATTCACGGTTTTTGTCTTGTTTATGAGTGTTATTCACTCGATTACACCTCATAACTGATAAAATAACTACCGTAAAGGTCTGTGGAACCTCATGTACCTGCCATCCTTTTCCAAAACCACGTTAATATTATGAAGAAAATCACCGAAAATGAATTACAACTTAAAACGTTACCATTTGTTATTAAGAAAAAAAATTGACGTTCTTTTTGAAAGAAAATGAATTTGAATTGAAAATGTGAAACTACGTTTGAGCATAAATTGTTAGAAAACATTCAAATTTTAAATTCTGTTTATCTAGATGATGATTTTTCTTCAGAAATGATCCTCAGATTCTTGGCTAGGTCCTGGAGCCAGTAGAAGCTAGTTTTGATGGTCCTGTACCAGTTTTGGTGTTTTTCAGGAATGGCTCCCGTTATTTCGGCCACGATATGGGACTCAAAACATCCCAAACATACCCTAACGTACCCGATATGCTCAAAAACCCATTTTACCCCACCATCGTTTCTATTTAACAGGATGAAAATTAGTTTAGCTCAACCATCGCCCAAATAATGTTGCAACTATTTTGGCCCGGACGTTCAAATTTGGCACGAATGCAAGGTTTCATTATTGAAAAAGTAAAATAAAATGATAATTATCATCCAAAAAGCGTTCACTTGTTCAACTCACCCGAAATTCGGGGGGAGTGTCAGCCGCGTCACCTTCACTCTCCTCTCCATCGCCATCTTCTTCGTCTTCGCTGTCCTCGTTCTCCTGCAATGATTGTGTGCAATCAACTAGATAAATAATGCAAGAAGAAACAACATAGTATATAAATAGTAGGAATGTGAGCACTATAAGTAGAGGGGTTCCCTAAAAAGGATATTTTCTTCCAAAACGTGCCCATATTGATGAATAAATGGACAACAATGGTGGGGTTTTTCTTCTTTGACTACGCAAAATGAATTGTTAATTGAAAGACTGAAAAATTACCAACCTCCAGGACTTCAACTTTGGATCTCTTTTCCAACGTCCATATCACTGTGATAGCGTTTAAATGTATACCAGTGCTTCATCAGACCCTTTCGAATATCTGATTAAAGTTTGGACTGAATTGAGGAAGTTGTGGTGAACACAGCTGGCATTTAAGAGGTCAACTAACACACTGCACCAGATGGAGGCAGGATGGATGGCTGACACTTGTGTGCCAGATGGAGTGAGGGGGAGATGGACACCGCTAAGATTTAACCGCATGAATAAGGCCCAGTCTTCTGTAGACTGGCTTGCCCCAGGGTGAATGACTCTATGGCCGTGACTGTGATCAGGTGTGGTGAGGATTGGGGTCGGAACGATTCTACCAGGAGGTATGCCAAACGCCGGCCATCAGCAGCGAATTAGGAAGAACTACCAACGTTTGGCTAACACCGGCGCTACACGATACTACAAATTTCTTCAAATGTTGGGACACTTGGTGACTGGTAGCATCGTGTAGCCGACCTTCGAACGTCCAGCGTCCAACTTAGGCGTTGGAGGGCGATCGCTTTGAGAGCTGTCTTTGCACCTAAGTCAAAGGAAAAAAGGGGTCCAACGTTGGATACTCAATCACACGACTCGGCGTTCAGTTTGTAGCCCATCATTCCTCAGGCTTTCCTCCCTACGGCTCGACCTGGATCAAATATTTGCCACCACCGACAACACCGTGCAGCTGGGCATTTTACTCGAATCACTCGTGCGGTCAAACGATTGGCCCGACATTCGACTAATCGTATAACGTCGGCTTAAACATGAGCGGATGAGCAGAGACAATGATACAGTTTCTTGGGGAGAGACTTGTTGGGAAGATGGTGAAGTAGCCAGGCAGAAAGCGCCCATCACCAAAGAGAACCGCAGTACTCTTAGCGCCTTCTGAACCAACATCAATCTCAAACTTACCTCACTGTCCTCCTCTTCTTCTTCTTTTTTGGACTTCTTTGCTGGAGGTTTCCCTCGTCCTCCCCCGCTAGGACGTCCTCTCCCTCGCCCGCCACCGGCACTAGGGACGCCCACCTGCAAGCAAGCCAATCTTGCAATAACTCCAAAATAAAACAAAATGTCTACTCGTCTGTGTGACGAGTGCGTAATCGAATATCAATATAAAACAATAAATTCAAGTTTACCGTTTACTTGAACAAAATTAGGCAGATATTTTTGTATTAGACATTTTAAAGTCTGAACCACAGTTTTTGGAGTCATAATGATGATATACTTGAAATATCAATTTTCCGACTCGCTCGATACTCGTCGCATAGAATAGGTACTCATTTTATTTATTAATTTTCAATGTTTCCTCTAATCTTAGCTAATCGCGAACGAGATCTTACCTTTTCTCGCGGGTTTATCGTCCTCACTTTCGCCGTCCTCCTCTTCATCTTCGTCATCCTCGGACGCCGATTCGCCTTTGTAGGGTTTCTTCACGGTTCTCGTCCGTGTGGATGTTCGTCGTCCGCCCTTTTTGGCTGAATTCTGAATAGGGAAATCAGTTTTGTTTACAATAGAGCGATTCACGATGACGTTCAAGTTGCAGTGTCCAGAGAATCTCTAAAAATGACTAGTTTTAGGAAGAGAAATTACTTTTCTAATCCTAGTAATAGAAATACGGTTCTTGAAAGTTCTCTACCGCAGATGACTCCCAAATATTTTCTTTTTAAATAAAAATGTTTCGTAAAAAGCTCAACAAGATCAAGCTTTACCTCATGATCATCAAAAAATCGTATAATATTTGTAGGACCTTTACTCTTATTTCCTGTTACAGGAGCGTTGAAAGGAAATTGCGTTGCTATACAAATTAAAATCTAATATCCCTGAACTGAAATTAAGTCGACTTCCCATCACAGAGCTGGCGGAAAACGCTTATAACCTTCAGTTTAGAAAAAAGGCGCGAATGCATCAGCGCATAGATAACAATTTAAATCCATTTTACACGCCGACCCAAAAGAGATGGGCACAATAAATAATAATTAATATTTAGTATATAATAAAAATACAATTTCAACAAACCGGTTATTTTTGGTTCAAACTAGTATGAGAGCGTCGCCGATGATCGATTCTCGTGCAAATGACGTTCGTAAATTAATTTCACGCGAGAAAGAAAGTATGGAAGTTCAGAATGTAATATAGCAACGTTGATTTAGCATTATTCGCTCCATTAGAGTGGAAATTCGACATAAATATTTCGTACCTCATTTTGTGACGAAGAGTCGTTCGCCCCTTCATCACCCTCCGACGGCTCGTCAACGTCGAACTCTTCTTGTTCCTCATTCTTGGCCGTCCTTTTCCTCGCCATTTCGTTCGGTTTTTACTGCAAGACGAAGGCAATAAAATGAATTAAAACTAATGTAAATTACGTCGCAGAAACCGACAACAGAGTCGGGATGCGTACAACAATAAACGCCGAAAAGCGAACAAAACCAAAGCTCCAAACGTGAAATGCCCGGCTCGGCACCAACACCCCAAGCGAAACCGATTTACTGAAAAGATAAAAAGGAGGAAATAACTCACCTTTTGCGTCTGGTTGATTTCCAGTCGGAATGTGCACTCACGAAGGTATATTTTACCTCGAAGCGGCGAGAAAATTTGAAGAACAGCCGGATAAATTTAATAAAATGACGGCGAAACCAAGCTAACCTAACTGAGAACGAGATGCACTTTTCAGCTTGGTTGAGGCTTCGGCTGTAAACTAGCGTTCTCCTCTATCGATACCTATAATCGATGTGCTTCCTTCGATACACATTGGCGGGTAGTTGGAATACAAGCATAATAGGTAGTTGAACTGAATTCATGGTTAGTGTGATGTTTTTTGAACACAATGCATTGCTCTATATCAACGTTGTTTAAATTAATTTTCAAATCGAAAAAGCTATTTATATAATTTTTTTAAAAAAAGCAACAATCATCGTGTACACATGCCACCCAATTACTTTAAATTGAGTAACTAGAAAGTTGGGGTTAATAAACAAAGGCTAAATTAATACATTGTTATCCAAAACAATTTATATTCAATAACATTTTTCAAAATGTAAAACGATTGAGATCGAGATTTTAATGTGGTTGAATCGATAGTAAGCATCGATTAGCATAGGATGCTCAACAGTAAACTAACCAGTGTTGCTATTCGCTAAAGAATAACACCAAATCACCTGAAATCTCAACGAAATTTAGTGCAGTTGCAAGTCAAAATAATTATTGACTATTTTTTAGTGAATAATACGAAAAATATTCAAAATGGTTTTAAGAAAATAGCACGAGGTTGATATAACAGGGAACCAAACGGAAAATTCCATTGCACTTAGCAGTTGTGTTTTTGTCCGTAAAAGTAACTCCATGGCGGTAGAATATGCACACCATGGCCTATTGTGTGCATATTCTGTATACTGTGTATTACCTAGCTTTGTATTATGCACATAATCCTACAATTTCGAAAAAAAATTTGTTTTGAAATCAACTGTGGCCACACCAACCTACGGTTAACAATGACACCTACGGACACAATATGTTTAATATTGTACAACACTGCATCAGCTATTCTTTTCCTCGTGTTCGTGTTGTGTGCGAGACAGTTTCCAGTAAACGTGGTAAGTTTTCTTGTCTGGGTATTTCAATAATTCTCTTATATCTTCATTAGTGAATAGTTAATGAAGGTAATTGCATTTTCTTGCGAATTTATAAATTCTAAGTGTTACATGTTTCCGCCGATGTGGAGATTCAATCGTGCGGTGTCAACTTCAGCATGTTCTAACCTCAATTCATTCGGATTCCGATTTTCTCAATAATATTATATTACATTTATTGTTTATAATTATTATTTAATTTTCACTATTGTAGATGTAAGGTTGAAGGAAAAATGCTTTTGCGTTAATTTAGGCGATAATAGTTTGAGTTGGTTGACGCGTTTACCTACTGTACGAGTGTTATCCGATGCTGAACAGCCCAGATTGAGATTTCTCTTCTTTCGTATTATTAGTTTGTTCTTGAAATACTACCAGAATGATAGGCGAGGCTTTGGAGTGATGTTGAATTGGAATTATAGCTCGTTCACATCACCTATAAATGTTTATGAACCCAGTTCTGCCTGGGTAGGGCGTGATGCGTGAATACGAGCCTTCGTTTAATATACAATTGTCCATCGAATTACCGTGATAATTTGCGTAATTTGTTATTGACAGGTCAGATATGGCTAAAGAGAAGAAAGGCGACAAGAAAACTAGCAAGTCTGCCATCAACGAAGTGGTGACTCGCGAGTATACCGTCAATCTCCACAAAAGGCTCCATGGCATCGGGTACGTCCTCAAAGTTTAATTCCAGCTTTGCCTTCAAGCGGTCTCGTTAATATGACTGTCCTCAGCAGCCGATCAGTTACAAGAAACGTAAATGCGCTTTTGGGGATCAACCTGTTCTGGCTCACTTCATTTTCACACTTCCCCGTACTTGCCTAAAGCAGATTTGACGATGGTCGTAGAACCTGGCTGTTCTTAAGCTTGACTTTTGGTGGATCAGTGGTCGAAGCAGCCGCTTATTCACAAACATAATCATACAATTAATTATAATAAGCCGCTTTCAATTTGTGACTTCACACGTTTTTCTGTGAATTTGCCCAAATCAACTAAAAATGTTCCTTATTTTTCTTCAAATGTAATATAAAGTATATTTCCTTTGCTGGTTGAATTCACCAACAATTTTCTATAGAACTCGCAACAACGAAAATGGAAGAACAGAAGAGAACGATTCTGATGAAGAGAATTTTGGGTAAAATTGATACAAAATAGGATAAAACTGATTTCTTTCAAACAATGCAAGTTGTGGAGACTACGGTTCTTGGAAATTTACGTTAAAATAAGTTATATTTCAGTAAAAATAAGGAAATTTCTCCAAATATTCATATCTGACTTCTCTCATTTTTATGGTTACATTTACAGCAATATTTTGAGTTGAGGTAAAATTTGGACAAAGAAGTTGATTTTCTTGATTACATGGTTTTTTGAAAATGTAGAAGTGGCGTAAATTTAGTAGCGAGGAGTATTTAAGTATCATTAACCAAAAATAATAATACAACGAATATTAGAAAAAAATGCCCGTAAAATATGTCATAAATGGATGAGTTTCGAGTTCAGCTCATGTCTAGGGACCTTCCAATACCGCTATCGATACGATATTTGGTATCGATTCAGTATCAAAACAACAGTATTGATATCGATACAGTATCGAATGAGTACCCACATTGTATTGTGTACAGTACTGAGTATACACTGGTGGATTCGGAAGCACAAAATTCCAGGCAAAATCAGACGTTTGTAATCATACAAAAGGTTTATTACAAAAATTGTTACTTAATGAATAATAAATTGGAATATTAATACAATATTTCAAACAAGATGCTAGCTAACGACGTTTTTTTCTATTCTATTCTATTCTACTTCTTAACGGAACCACTCTTTGTCACCAACGCTGCCCAGGAGGAAATACAAAAGTAACTTAATAACATTTAACAAATAAGGAGATGAGATAACCGAACCATCAGTGTTGCCAGACAACTTCGGCATTTGGCTTTGGCCAGTTTTTCCCACCGAGGCCCTAAAATCCCCACTCAAGGCACGAAAATTCCCACTTCTTTTTTCCTCGTACCTTTTTAATTTTTTAAAAGCTTCAATGTTCTTCTCATCAGTGTATTTATCGAGCTGACTGGTTCGATATCGATACTGCAGATTTTCTTTCGATACTAGTCGTCGGAGGATTCGATACCAGTAGTATTGAAACTGAAGTATCGATACCTACCCATATCGATAGTATTGGAACGTCCCTACTCATGTCATTCTAGCGGTGCGCACAGTCTGGCTTTGGCTTACATCTTCAGATAGGAGAATTTCGGCCAGTGACGGAATCATATAAATTCTAGTGTAAAGTCCAGATGAAATTTATATCCGTCCCTTGGCAATATCTTGACGGTTAATACAAAACCAATCTTGACTGTAATTAATTATTTTCTAATTGTGATTACCTACCTTCACCTAATTTTGAATCATAGCCAAACCCTCCTCTGGGTGTCTGCTACCATCTGATTAATACCCCGTATATGTCGCAGGTTTAAAAAGAGGGCGCCTCGTGCCGTCAAGGAAATCAGAAAATTCGCCGCCAAACAAATGGGCACCGACGACGTGAGGATTGACACCCACCTGAACAAACACATCTGGAGCAAGGGAATCAGGTGAGCCCTAAACTTGACATTCTTCAATAAGCTATAACACATTTCAATCATCACTTGGCTTCCTCTCCTATCGCCGAAGCTCATTTTCCCGTTTTCTGTTTCAGGAACGTCCCCTTCAGAGTGCGCGTTCGTCTGGCGCGACGAAGGAACGACGACGAAGACTCCATTCACAAGTTGTACACTCTCGTCACTTACGTTCCAGTTGCCACTTATAAGAATTTACAAACTAAAAATGTCGACGCTAACCAGAAGTAAAGCGGATTTTTTATCGTTTTATCCCGTATTTTTCTTCTCCCATAAATTTCTCAACTTTTATCCTACAAGGGCTTTTCGCCTTCATCGTCGCATCGCAGTGTTTTGAGAAGATTGCGTCTGACATCAAAATTCCAAGTCCAAAAGTCAACTACTCATGAGCTGTTAGTCATGTTTTTGCCCCAAAAATGATGTTTATCCCATATTTTTAATGGAATTTCAATGTGTTGAGCACATTTGTAATCTAAACAGTTTTGTTATGGTGCTCATCTATCATTTTGCCATGTGGTAGAAAAAAAATCTGCAAATTCTTACACACGGGTTGGTTATTCCTCGAATGGGGGAAACAGTGGGTGTGGCGGGTCCCAGACCCATTCCAATCGATTCAGGGTTCGAAATTTAGTGGAATATGATACCCCACACGCCTAGGCACCAGAAATCCTGACACATACGAAATGGGTGGATACATACCCATTGGGTAATATATACCCAATTTGACCCATAACTTCTTCCAGTGGGTGCCAATCGTTCTGGGACCCATTTTATTGGATTCAGCGTCCAAACTTTAGTGGAAAACTATACCCTACACGCCTAGGTAGCAGAAATCCCAAAAACATTCAAAATAGGTAATAAATACCCAATTTGACCCATTACTTCTTCCAGTGGGTACCAATCGTTCTGGGACCCGTTTCATTGGATTCAGCGTCCAAAATTTAGTGGAAAATGACACCCTACTTGCCTAGATCGCCCAAAATCTCGAAAATCCATTTTTCAAAAAACACATTTTGACCCCTACCCCCCCCCCCCCCCCCCCAAATTTGGTCCGATTAGGCTGAAAAGTTTTGAGGATCCGTCTCGGCCGGGAACAGACCCCTGACCCAAATTTCAGATTTTTAGAAAATTTGCTACTACCAAAAACGGCGTGGACAATGGACGGCGGACGGACATTGACCGTTTTTGATCAGGACATCGTGAAACGTCCAGAAAAAATTTTTGAGCCGAATTGGAGAGGTTGACCATTATCATGAAAACATAGGTTGATTATTCAAGGAATAACCAACCAAAACAAGCCAGTAGATAAAACCATTTAGCTTTGTCAAGCCAACTATAGAGGAAACTGGGAGCAGTTACTGGGGTTAATAAAGGTCAGGTGGGAGGGCGTGAAGTGACAGGGTTAGGGTGGTAGAGGGGGTCTGGATTGAAGGTAGAATGTGGTATAAATTAGGCTGGTGTATGTTCTATATTAGGACTAAGTCATAATTTATATATCTTACCTGGTATTGGTTGTAATGGACGGGACTAAGTAGTATATTGTAAGATAACATATTATTAATGACTTAAGTTATGGCAAAAAAGCTATGGAGGGATGGAATTTGGTACTGTTGAAGCTATGTTATTTTTGTTGGCTATAGTTGGCTTGATGTCTTCAAGTTGAAAGCGCTTGCCCAACAAACAAGTAAGGTACGACTCTTCCTAATATATTCATACTAACTATCGGACCTAACCCTATACATTTAATACCATTTAGCTTTGTTGAAAATTGGTGGCATTTTACCTCCTTTATCTCATGACAGAAAAGAAAGAAACGTTTCAACAACAATATAGTTCGAGAGCAGAAGTAAAGAGTGTTATTACGTAGCAAAGGTACCACGCAGTATTGACAATTAATTGAGTTTAAATTAATTGGAATATCATGACTGCTTGCAATTATTAGTCATAGTAATAATTGCAACTCTTCCGCTGTTTGAATAGTTGTTCGCCTTGGCTGCTAGATTGATTGTCTTCGTGTAAGAAGTGGTTAATTGCAAGCCTTGCCTCAGCTTGGCCAATAGTTACCGGTTGTCCACAACTAAAGAAGCCCAATTGGATAACTAATGGCAAAACTTCTCAATTCTGGAAGAGGCTTTTTCTTTAATATAAGTTGTATGAAAGCTCTATAATACTTTTTACCTAGCACCTAGTGATTCCTGTTGCCGATGGCCACTGATCATGACAGCGCTTGCCATTTTCTGAGCGTCCTAGTCATTTTCTCGTTGAGGTAAGCTAGACGGTTAAAAATACGTAAATTCCAGTGAAATCCTATTGTTGCTGGACAACAAAACACTAGTTTGAACTATAACATTTATTTTCGTACATCAAAGACCTCTGAGAGACTGAAGTCGACAGACCAGGCAATTCATGGGATTTTGACGCATGCGCAGTTTGACCGTAGGCTCATTTAGTTACATTTTACTATTATAGCACCGCTTATCGTAGTCTGTCGACTTCAACTGAATTGCTTACCTATTTGGAAAAATATCACAACACTTATTCTGCTATTTGAGGTAGTCGGTTGGACGTAGCACATCGAGTAGGAATCAAGCGTGCTGCCTTGCTCAATATTGGCGAAATGCTGAAGAAATACGTCTTCCTGAAAATGATCAAGATACAATTGTGATCAAGGATGAAATAGGTAAATGTGTAAGCAACATTCAATTGGGTCAGTGGTATAAAACTTGCTTCTGGTGGGATAGTACTTACTGCAAACGGTTGAGCCACTGAAGCCAGATCCTGTTTCTGTTAGATTGCTTTCATTTTGATGGAATGTATGCAGGAAGACCAACTTCCTGTTAGCCGGCTACGGTCATGCTAGACGACATTTACAGGCACTGGTGAGAAGGGAGCTTCCATCTGGGCTAGTAGTACGTTGTATAGTGGTGGTAAACCGGAGACTTCTGAGGTACATGGAAGGCTTGATATGGAGGAGATGGCGGCCTCTCCATGGGCGGTGGTAGGTGGCCCGCGGTGACAGACAGGTCAACGGTAGTCGGCAGGTTGATGGCTGGTCTGAGGACTTCCCATGGATAGTAGTCAGCGTGAGTCATGGGATACCTCGGAATCAACTCATGGTAGATAGCTCGTGCCTCTTCGTATTTGTATTTTGTCAGGTTTTGAGCCATTTCTTCTTCGTGGTATCTGCAACGACAGAATAGCAAGTGAACAAACGTGATAATGCTTCAACGCAAAACAATGCTAGCTGACTACTCACCTATGATCGTCGTGGACAAACTCGTGCGCTGGAGGAGGTGGAGGCGTCATATAATGCCGGTCATACCGAGGGGACAGATAAGTGACGTGCTGGGGTGAGCAGACGGGGCTTGGCCGGATTGGGTCGTACATGACCTGCTAACCACGCAAATGTATTGAATTACTACACATCATGCCGCAAATAGACATCAACTTTCAGTATATTTTTACCGTGGCGTAATGAGGAGTACACGGTCGCCTTAGGTCCTCCGCTGGAGGTAGCACAACGTCAATAGGTTCCATCGGTGATGAAGGTTGCAAAGGTGAAGCAGTTGGAGGTGGACTGGGTGCTGGTACTGGACGTCTCAACTCCACAGACTCAAGGGCCGCTTCAACAAGAAGGCTGGCATTGGATTGGCCACTCATGATGACCCCAGGTGTTGTGTTCCTTTTGGAGAAACAAACAGTTATTAGCATTTATATTGCTGTGTGGCACTGGCAACAGTTTGACCATGGAGGTTGCTAGCAGATCCCAGGTATATCCTTCTTATAAAAGCGCTAATTTGCCAGATTTTGTTTTTGACGCCTTCTTTCTGGCATCCATGTAGGTGTAACTCTTGGAAATTTTGCTGACCTGATAGGGTGGGAAGGATATTCCAGCAAAGTTCTTCTCAAGTTGTGACTCGTAGCTAGTACAGAAGAGTGATACTCAATAACGCTTGTTTCCTCACAGGTTGGCTCCACTGTAGGTGATTGGCTTCTATCAACAGCTTCTTCTTGATACTGACCATCATTATTGCTGTTCTGCTCCTCGTTAGCTCCTAAAAAATGCATTTGTGCAATACTCGGTGCCAATGTGGCTTGCCAACTTATGTCCCAGAGCAGCGAGTCACTTCCAGAAATGTTCAACTTTACCTAACTCCAAATGCCTTGGTGGATCTCTGTCTAGAATTTGGTTCTCGTTAACGTCACTCTCATCATTACCATCTTTGACTCCAGCGTATGACTCAAATGTGTACTCCACTGAGCGAACAATTGATGGAAACCTGTCTTCAGTTAGCCCATGCACTTTTTTATAGTGAAATTGTAGGCATTGCTTTGTCGTGAACGCTGCTGAGCATTTGCCCTCTTGACACCTGGAATGTATAGGCAGTTAGACCTGCTCGGTCCATATAACGGCCAGAATATGTGAAAATTGTACATACTGGAATGGCTTGACTCCAGAGTGCGTGAGCATGTGGATTTTGAGGTTGGATTTATTTTGAAACGTTTTGCCACATTTGGAACAAGAGACGCTTGATGGCCTCTTGTGAACTTCCTTCGTGTGCCGTTGAAGAGCTGCAGTTGATCCAAGTATTTTGAGGCAGTCGCGACATTGGAACTCGTGTAGTACCTCAGCCAAATCTTGAATAGATCAAAACATTGTTGGCTTTATGGTCACAATCCATGAGGTTCATGCCTTGCGCAACTTTTCCCCCTCTCCTTACTGTACTCACCACTGTGCATTCTTTTGATGTGAACTTTCAGCTTCTGCGGCTGGCAAAACTTACGCCCACAGTAGTCGCACAAGGGTCGCGCTCTATGTGGATTTGCCGAGCAGCCATAGTTTCTGTGCATTTCCAAATAGTTGAGCCTCAAGAAAAACTGAAATTTACGAGTTCAATCAACATCAAGTATGCGAGCTATGAGTATGAAAACAAATCATTGCGCTCACGGATACTTACTTTAGAGCAGAACTGGCATTGGTAAGCACCTTTGCCATCGTGGTTGAGCAATGCATGCTTCATAATGTTCTGCTTTCCTAGGACAGACTTTCCGCACACTTTACAATGGTATTTGCGAACAGTGAGGCTCAAACTGGCTTCGTGGAATACTGCGCAATGCGTTCTATAGTACATTGGATGCTCAAATTGTAGATTACAACCTCCACAACCTGCGTACATGGCAGTCAACGTCATTTTGTAGTTGTCTGCAGTAAAAGTAATCGATACCTAAGCGGCTAACGTGTACTCACTGGTCTTGTCCATTTTTTTGGAAGCCCAAGGCCCAACTGTTTCAGCCCAATAGAACAATTCAGATCCAGCGTTGATGGAGGCTGTAGTTACAAAGTAAAGTAGACCATTGCGTTCTATTGGAACAATGTTCCGGTCGTGGCGGGTTGGCGCAGGGCACAGCCACCGTATCCAGTTGGACTTGTCTGGGTCTGACGTGCACAGATATTTCCCTTCGCTCACCTGCAATATTAAAGAAACGATGTTATTTTCCATCTGGCAAAGTCATGGCTGCTGGACTTGAAGGACGCAAATCATACCTCCCAAACGTGCTTCATTGATGAATCGTCAGCAATTTCCATTTCTTTTATAGATACTCCTATGAGTGGCCCGAATTGTGTGCACCGACTGATATTGGTTTTTGCGTACACTCCAAAAATATCTTTGCCATTTTTCTCTTTCAGCTGAAGAATACCAGGAAGAGAAGCTTTGGCCCTCTCATCCTGTAACAGAAATGACATGGTTCCTCATAATAACATTCGCCTTGAAGGAAGACAGTGGGTAAGAGGAGTACAAGATCCCCTTGGACAGGGAGCATGTTGTTGAAGGCGCCTGCAATGCTGGTTGTCTGAGTGTGAATAAGCACAGTATGGCGTCCATTCAGCAAACTCACAATCACTAACAGTCAACTTAGTCTGGATGACTGGCAGTCACCTACATGCAGGGAAGTAGGCAAATGCGCAATACTCCTCCTGCCATTCCTTCTGGTGCTGGCGATTTGCTCTATTTCAGCGCCATATCCCTGAAGCAGGCTACACAGATGCGACGCCTACATTTTGACAGCGACCGCTCCAATCCTCCAAATTTGGTTTACCTCACCTACAATGGAGAGCCAAATACGTAAATACTGACCTTTGTTGCTGACAGTGGTACGCGTGAATCTCCAACAACCGACGTAGGAACCAGGAGTGGACAAGTCTCGACGGCGTGGATGCTGTCGCAATATTGGCATGTGGTTGAACCTGATAGCAATGGTTTGTCACTTCGATCTTCAAGCTTCGGTGTTTCATCTCTTGTTTCTAATGAATTGTTTTCTTCTGCTTGAGAGTCCCCATTCCTGCTGCAACGTTTGAAACAAATTTGCCTTGAATAGTATAATCGCCACCAAATGACCAGTCTAATTGCGCTTGACTTACAGGGCCAAATCTTCAAGAAGCTTCCTCCTCTTGCCAGAACGAAATTTTTTCCGGCGGAATTTACGGGCTTCGTTGCTATCGCATGGCCGCAGAAGTTTTTCTGGCTCTTGTCTTGCTTCATCCTCTGCCGACTTGTTACTCTCCACGTTCTGTTGCTCGGCGGTTACTTCATTGGCTGGGGGAGGATCCAATGCAACTTTCAATTCACCGCCAGAGTCGTCACTTTGATCCCTCTTGGGCTCCAAGATGTTGTTGGACTCTAGGCTGCAACGAAAAAGAACATTATTATTCATTGTTGGGTGGGTCGGGTGAACAACCATTGTGCAATTTACCTATAATTATGAGCCGTCAAGTTTACGGGACGAGGAATAATTGTTTTCAACCTAATCTCCTTGTGAATCAGGGCATATTTATTCTTCACTAATGTGTGTTCAACAATTTTATGTATCCTTAATCAAACATAGAAAAAAGGTGCGAGTTCTAAAATTTCTGGAAGAGCACTGTGTATTCAATAATCTAACGAAATACCGAGCAATTTAAAATAAATTGAGGCGTGTCAGTGAAAATTTTAAAAGACAAGATATTTAGGATTAACATTGTACATTTAAATCCATCATGGGCCGAGGAGCAAATCCAAGATATTTTTCTCAGCCTCCCAGGGATTCAGAGAGGACTTGCGCAGCTTCTAGTCAACAGCTATCGCCTCGGAGAAGTAATAATAATTTTAATTAATTGTTATTATAGGTCTACCTGATTTGATTTTCCGCCAAAGTGAGAAGATGCTCGACAAATTCAGGATCCTCCGCGTATTTCAATTTCCTTTTGAGATCGTTCCACTTGTCGACGTTTCTCTCCCCAATGTCTACAGATTGACCGAATCTCGTCAAATTCAACCGCTTGATTTTCTCCTTGTACGGCATCGCTGCACTTTTTCAAAACAACTCAAAATTCGTGGAACATCAGCGACAAACAACCACTTTTCAGAAGATTCTTGTCATGAATCCGCTCACTGGTCTTTCGTGCCAAGGGGGCGGTATTGATTTTCTACAGCTGCCTCCCCGGTCCGGGACGTCCTGCGCCCAGTACTCCCGCGAATCCCAAATTCAAACTGGAAATGTCGATGAAACGATTCCAATGATTCCACAACAGTTGATTATTTTAGGTGTACCTGACTCGTGTAGGAAGGCTTATCTCTGTGATTATTTTTATTAAGGACCTACTATGTACCAACATACATATTGAAATAACAATTAAAACCGCTGTTAATTCTTCCACGATGGTTAATTATTCCTTTGAGCAAGATAATGAGAGAAACAGTGAGAGTGGGGTGTTCTGGAATCATTCCAATCGGTTCAGCGTCCAAAATTTAGTAGAAAATGATACCCCCACGCCTAGATCCTAAAAAATCTCGAAAACCCACTTCAGAAATAGGTAGGTAGGTACCCATTGGGACCCATATCCACCCTTAAAGTATACCATTCGTTCCAAGACCAATCTCGATTTATTCAGCGTCCAAAATTCAGTGGAAAATGATACCCTAGGCGCCTAGGTACTTAAAAATCTCGAAAATCCACTTCAGAAATAGGTAGGTAGGTACCCATTGGGACCCATATCCACCCCCAGTGTGCACTATTCGATCCGAGACCCACCTCAATCGATTCGGCGTCCAAAATTTAGTGGAAAATGATACCCCACATGCCTAGTTAACCCCCCCCCCTCCCTCCTTCCAAATTTGTTTGATCGGTGTGAAAAGTTTTGATGACCAACTAGAGTCGGAAAGAGGTTCCTGACAAAAATTACAGATTTTTAGAAAAATTTCTACAGCTGGTAAAACGGCGTGGATGACGTGCGGCATGCAACAATCGATATCGTGCCTATCTGAATCGATTCAATGTCCAAAATTGAGATTGACACCCCACCAGGTCTTCAAAGCCTCAAAAAGTAATTTTCAAAATAATTACTTCTTTTCTCTATCTGTTTCCTAGCCCAAAAATGAGTCATTTTGTGCGGTTCTAGGAATAATTGTTTAATAATCACCCGAGTTTTATTCGAATAAATAACTTGTTCGTTTATCTCTCAGTTGCAGTGATGCAACATGGTATTTATCGAAGCTCTAGTGGCGTTTGGAGAAGCTATTTATTGACGGTGATGAAACTTTTGCGTCCTTGACAAAGAGAACACGCTTATGGACGAGAGTCGATTGGTGGAAGTCAGGCTGTAATTCTCACATATTTGTAAGAAGGAAAAATAATGTTCGAGTATAGTTCTATAGAATGAGCCGAAGGAAAAATAAGATGAACGAAACGGCAGTCCTTGAGGCTGTCGAGTAATTCCGTCGTGTATCTGAAGCGTTTGTTTCGAATGCGAAAATAAATTGTCGGTTTATCTGAAAGGCGGAGGAGACTAGACCCCACTCCGAAGAAATCCTGTTCGTTCATATTCAAGCGATCTTGACGTCGACCACTGTTCAGTTCGGATCGTTTCATCATGGCCGATTTGTCGCACACAATCGCTCTCGTCACTGGAGGTGCTCAAGGGATTGGACGGTCGTTCGTCGAACATCTTCTGGCAGTCGGCGCCAAAGTAAGAAGCCAAAGGCATCAAATTATTCTAAATTATATTACCATAAATATGTTTTTATCCTGAGTTCATTCTAAAATTTACGACCAAAAAAATGACTGGACAAAAAAATTCAACGTAAATATCGACTTTCTATACAATATAATCAAAACCTCGGACTAGACGCATGGAGATTAATTTCTTCAACATGGGAAAAATGGGGGAAACAGTGGGTGTGGTGGGTCCCGGACCCATTCCAATCGATTCAGGGTCCAAAATTTAGTGGAAAATGATACCCCACACGCCTAGATTGCAAAAAATCTCAAAAATCCATTTCTCGAAATACACATTTTGACCCCTACCTCGACCAAATTTGGTCCGATCGGGTTGAAAAGTTTCGAGGACCAACCAGAGCCGGAAACGACTATTTGCATGAAAACATAGGTTGATTTATTCAAGGAATAACCAACCAAAATGGCTTTTTTTCTATTCATCACTATATTATTTTCATTATTATTTTTGTTCTTTTTTGCAGAATTTTACAATGATTTTTCTTATCTGTTGTATCATTGAAAAATTTTTTCTCACCAAACAGCACCAACATACTCGTATTTATGAATGGAAATCGAAGGGTTTACGATATTGTGTACTAATATAAAATGAATAATTTTTTACAAATTTTCAAACATGCTTTGAAAAAAATACATTCTATCCTTTTGCTTTTAACAAATTTTTACTTCACTAAATATTTGTACAAACTTATAATTGTTTTTTGAATTTTCCAAACTTTCATACATTTGTGAAGCGTCTAAATGTTGATAATTTGGTTAAAATTTTTCGTGATAGAAGTATTGATTTTGTAGGGTATGTAATGAGTCATTTCGGTTGATTATTCCTTAAATAATCAACATGTTTTCACGCAAAAATTTTTTTTGGGCATTTCGATTGGACCAAAATTTGGGGGTAGGGGTCAAAATGTGTATTTTGAATTTTTTCTAAAAAGATTTTCGGTGATCAACGCGTTTGGGGTGTCACTTTCGACTAAATTTTGGTCCCAGAATCCAATGAGGCGGGTTTCAAAACGATTGGCGCCCCCCGAAGAGGTTATGGGTCAAAATGGGTATCTATCTACCTATTTTGAAACTTTATTTTCGAGATTTCTGGTACCTAGGCGTGTGGAGTAACATTTTCCACTAAATTTTGGACGCTGAATCGATTGGATTGAGTCTCCATGTTGCTGGTCTGAGAAATAACCAACCCCTCTGAAGGAATTTGCAGAGTTTTTACGCAATAATTATCCCGAAATAACTTCACAATCCGAAATTTCCGTCGCAACTTCATATACGAAATTGTCACAAACTTATAGTTATTTACTTCGCAGACTCTATTTATCGGCACTTAATAGGCATTCGTTTTGGCTTGGCAACGCTCAGAATGAGGTCGTGAAACCTTGAATGGTTGAAAGAACTTTTAATTCTAGTCCATTCATAGGCCAGCTGGACGCATTAGAAGCCTCAAATGAATTTCCATGTAAGGGGCAAGTAAATAGGTTCTAAATAAGGCTTAGCTCAGAATCTTTAAATGGATGTGAAAGCGAATTCCTTACATCAACTGAAAATAACCTCCGGATAGAAGTTAACGACCTCCATCTGGTTTGGATTTTTTTCCTCTCTATTAAACAGCCTATTATTGTTTTCCAATGGGAGGAGAAAACCTTGAGGAGCACTCGATAATATTATCTCTATTAATAGTGAGCCCCGTTAGAAACAAAAAGTTGCACCAAACGCAAAGAATTTCGCTCCGTTAACAATGTTATCGTGGAGAAAGTCATTTTGCAATCTGGAATAGATAAGCAAGTCCAATATTTATTTGACGCCTGTACAAACATGTATGCTGCGTCCACCAACAAATAGCAAAGTTGTTCAACAAATGTTGATCACCCGACACACCTAAATCTCAAAAATCCCTTTTTAAAAACACACATTTTGACCACTTTATCACCAAAATATGTCAAAAATTGTTTTGAAATGGCATGACACGCAGAAATCCAAAAAAAAAATACGTTTAACCGATTGCCAGTCACATTAAAACAATTCCACAAAAGACGCACTCACTGAAGGGGAAGGGAGTTTTCTATCAACTGAAGCCAACAACCCTTAACCACCTTGAAGGGATGGCAAGGGTAGTCACAAAGTGGGACGAGCAAGCAACATGTCATAAAACCAAGCTATCTAACGTTCTTCGTTATTCTTCGTTCATTACCCACAACCTCCAGTTAACATTCAATCTGCTATACAACAGAAAAAAAGTTATACAACGTTGTCTTACAAAAAACAAATTTTTTTCAGTTAAATTCACATTTAATAACCTATAAAAAATGATGTGCACTTTTTGCAGGTGGCCATTGGAGACCTTAATCGATCAGTTGGAGAAAACACGCAGAAAGAACTAGCCCACAAATATTCAGGAAAGGTGATTTTTGTACCTTGTGACGTCACAAACGCAGCAGAATTTGAAGGTATGGTAAAATTAAAATGAATCACTTACATTCAATCAAAATACATATTGCCTGAAACACGTTTGATATGATTTCCGTGTATTTATGACGTCATTTGAATTCCAGATGCTGTAAAGGATGTGATTAAGAAATTTGGGAGTATCAACTTGATTGTTAACAACGCTGGCATCGCAAACGAATCGGATAGAGGATGGTCCACTATGGTCAGAATCAATGTTGTAAGTGCTTATTAGTCGCTGTGGTGACTTGTTATAATCCTGTAATCTGGGCAGATTCCCTGTACATGGGGTAGAATGATGATGGATTTTGTGGTGAAGAGTCGTGTCCTTCAAAATGGCTGCAACAGAACTCATATTATGCAGGCAAGATTATCTCCAGTCATGTTACTACAGCCTGTATGGGCAAAAAGATGGTCAACTTTGTACAAGCTGATGAACTTTGTGCTGGCCAATGGTGAACTTACTGGGTTGATGAAATAATTGAGGTAGAAAATGAGCAGACATCACATCGGCTGGCTGCAGCATACCTAAGCTTGCCTCAAGTAGCTGTGCCAGTCTAATGGCGACCTCTTGCGAGCTTATGCCAGGCTGATGATAGACTTTGTCTGGGCTGCGCAAGGCCAATTTTACCTGCTTGCCTCCACTGGCAGCTGTTGGCTGACTTTATGCAGGAAAATGATGAACTTGGCTGGTTGATGAGAGTTCACAGGTTGAAGGTAGACGTATTCAAGGGGCCTAGGGAATATTTTAGGTGCATGGAAACTAGAAAATGCCAAAACTTGTGTAGCAAGCCTATAGTACAGTTGCAGCAGACATTGAGTAGGATGGTGACAAGTCTCATCATGGCTGACAGCAGCAAACCTCATATGGGCAAGCTTATTTTCAATAAATTTGTATTGCATGTTAGGCAAAATGCACGGCAGACAAAACCCACTCATAGAAGGATAGAAGACCTGATTATGATCAACACCATCAGGAAGATTACTTGGATGAAAACTGCTACCATAGTCAATCATAATGATCTTTGCTCTCAAAAGTGTATTATTTGTCAGTGCTGTCTTTTGAATGAACACACCACCTACCACCACCATATGGTTGCAGCTTCACTGAACACCCACAATATATAAATCGTTTCTTAACTGGCGTCATCTTCCCTGCAGGATGGCCTGGTTCGAGGAACAAAACTTGGTTTCAAGTACATGAGCAAGGCGAATGGAGGCAGTGGTGGCACAGTGATCAACATAGCCTCCATTACCACTTTCACCCCATGGGACCCCATTCCCTGTATACTCTGGGACAAAAGCGTTTGTCAACCAATTTTCACGCTCGTATGGAGTGAGTAAAAACACCATAAAGAAAGTATCTGATGATAAAAATGATTTACTGTCATTGCAATATTAACCATTTTGATTCCAGAGTGCTCTCCATTATGATCCTTCTGGAGTCAAGGTGATTGCCATCAATCCGGGTATAACGGACACAGCCATACTGCAAATTCCTTCAGCTAATCTCATAGAAGATTCTGAAGAACATTTTAAAAGCGTCACCTCATTCATACAATCAGTCCCCATTCAAAAGTAAGTTGCATAAACAGGGGTGGCTTAGGCCGCAGTGAGAAAAAGTATCACCATACATAATTTTTTCTTCTTGGGAGTTCAATAGTTTTTTCCAACAACAATCACTGGATGGAGTATAATGACTAATAATAGTATTATAATATAAAGCAATAACACTGGCATGAAATTGATGCTTTGTACCTCAGTGCTTGTGATGGGATATGACACGTCAATTCTTAAATTATCATTAATATCAACACAATATATTGTGTTGATGGGGCACTACTTTTCCCGAGCACAACATTTTGTGATGTGTTACTCAACATATTTGGCTGTGTAACTTAATCTTCCAAATGAAAAAATGCGCTATATTTTGTTAGAGGGCAAAGAAAGTCCAAGTTTTTGACAGCTAGCTACGCCTTCAGCTGTTGTGGACATACTGGCTGCTGGCTGGAGACATTATCCATAGAAGCTTCTGCACAGAGCAGCTGGTTGTCTGCAGCCTTTTTGCCTAGGTGATATTGGCAGGCTAGCCAACATTTGAAAGCTAAACACCTGCATAACTCACTGATGTGTCCTGTACTTCAGAAAAAGAAGGCTCACTGCATGATCTAACTCCAGTTACTTCAAAAACCACCTCAAATTATTCCGTAGTGGATAAAAGCGATCAATTGAAAACCCTTATTACACCAAACATGGTTGCCACTTCTTAAAAAATGAACGGTTATTTACGTCTCAATTAAATTTTCAATGAAGCATTTACCTGTCACAATGTAATTTCATGTCTTTCTTCTTTTACAGAGTCGACAACATGGGCCGTGGTTTGATCACAGTCTTGCAGAAAGGAGAAAATGGATCGCTTTGGGTGGTTGAAAATGAAGAGCCAGCCAAATTAGTAAAACTCGAATACAGCTCTGTCTAAATTAAAATTATTGACTTGTATAGAGTATTCCCAAAGATCCATGCGAGCTCTAATCAATTTTGGAGAGAACTGCTTTCTGACAGACTTTTGACACATAATAGTAATGTCTAAGGATTCAAAACTGGCCTCAAGTCAATAAGTCACACATATTTGCATATCTGCGGCTAGTGTTGTTTCAATACTTCCAATATTTACAGATATCGATACTTTCCTTTTGATACTTACGATACGTGCATTGATATTGGAGGTTTGATATTTTGATGATATTGATACAAATTTCAGGTATCGAATCAGTATAGATGATTTCCTGGGAAAATAAAAAACTGATAATTATCTTTGGGGAAATTTTGTTTTAATGCTGTTTAGGTGGGGAAATCTATGTAGCAAAGCAGATTAACGACTGAAAAACTGGAGAAAAATTAGGTAGCTACCTATTGAACGATTGAAGCAATACCGAAGTGGGATAATATGAAACCTCTTATCTTCTCTCTTTTTATCAACCTATTGATTTTGATTTTGCTTGACCCATAACCTCATCCAGAGGGCACCAATCGTTCCGGGATCCATTTTATTAAATTCAGCGCCCAAAATGCCTCCACACGCCTAGATCGCCAAAAATCTTGAAAATCCATTTCTCGAAAAACACATTTTGACCCATTTCTCCCCAAAATTTGTCCAGGTTATCGATAGTTACTCTTGAAATCGAATACGTAACCTTTGATGTTATATCAATATCAGTTTCTAACTACCAATACACAATCGATACAATTTATCGAATACTTAAGAGTATTGACACGATTTACAGCACATGATGTCCGAGTGCATCAACAAGGTGGCATTCTTCATTTTTGTAAAATAGTACGCGATATAAAGTTATTATAATATTGAAATTTTGAAGGAAATCCTCTAAAATACGGAATAAAACCTGTTTTAAATTATAGAAGAAACCTTCGGAATAAATTTATCATATGCATTCGCATGCTTTGTTCAAACCAACAGTTTGTGGAGTTCTTTATACCCCCCTCCCTTCTCTTGCAAAATCACAGAGGTGCTAAACACTCGGGCCGTAACTTACTGTCCATGAACTTTGATATTTCATACTCGGCTCAGGGGCCCAACAGGTGGCCATTCACATCCTCGAATATATGCATCCCGTTCACCTACTTCTTACAGCCGATTTTGCTTTCACCACATAGCACCTACGTTCACGATAAAGAGGGTGTGGACCGAATTTTGCAATAATAACTTCCTTCCTTGACTTGCCATCATCCATTGATTCCGACACAGTATTGGCCAGAAACACTTGATTTTACTAGAATAGTATTTCTGGCGATTATGTACTGCCTTGACCTCTGTGTCTGAACCAACGAGGCTGTCGTGCTCCAGGAGGAGGCTTTGGAGTTTGAAATTAACTACAAGGGTTCAAATGAATCTAATTAATCTATTTCCTTACCTGTGAACAAACAAAAGAATCTCTATCAGTAAAAAAGAATTAAACAGTTAAGGGGAAAAAACAGTAAAAGGATTCTGGTCCAACGGGACAATAACTTGGAACAAAATCTCTCAATGGTCTCAGGGGTCTCAATATGGTTTACAATTTCAATGAGGCAACGAGGTTTCTAGTGGTCATGTGCATTCAAAGACAAATATGGCTAACCTCTCCTCTAGTGTAGTAGATGTCTCTTCTGTAGGCAGCAAGGTTTGATCTTCAGACTACTAGGAGTTCATCTGGTGTAATCAGCTATAGCTGATACACCCCTCACTAGAACTTACTCCTCTATGGTTGAGCCACTTCTTGTACATCACAACTTTTGAATCAATATTGAGAACAGTGCTGTAATCAGAACTCGACTTTTATACTGTTGCGAGATTACACCTGCACCAGTCTCCTGGGCAACCAGCATTACAAGGTCAACGACACATGGAGGGCTAAGGGTCACTCTCAAACACTCATGGTTCCTATCAAATTGGCTGAAACCATCCCCTTTGCTCCAGACAACACCTCAAGTTCCCAGAACCAGGGAAGACTCAAGAAGGTTCTCAGTGAAGGGAGCGATCATAAAAAGGGACCAAGGAACAGTTCAGCAGAGTGCAGTTCAGTTTGAAGTCTGAATATAGAAGCTCCATGTTATGAATTGTGCCCTGTTATAAATTAGTGCGACAACCACATTACAACAGTGTATTGTGCCTTGTGATTGTGTAAGTGTGTGAATGAGGACAGTGTATTTGAGTGAACATTTGTAATAAATTATTTACAAAGAACATAAATTGTTACAATACATTAGCACACAGCCTGAAATGTTATCCTCACAATGCCCCCACCCACTCTACTGGCTCAGATCAGGGTTACCACTGCCTGATGATTGGTTGACCACTTCTTCTTCTTCTTCTTCTTCTTCTGTGGAATGTCTTAAGGGTGGATTCTTCTGTTGTGGGGCCACACACCACATAAAATGTCATCAATGTTTAAATATATATATTTTTAATATACATACATTATGATACAGTGAAGATAACACGACAACAGTTGTCTTAAATTTCCTTTTGAAACGTACAAACGTCCAAAGTGGATAGGATTTCAACACTCAAATATCTGAATAACACAGAAAATGGTATTCACACCTTTTCAACAGTTACAAAAAAAAAAAAAAAAAAAAGTTACTTGAATGAATTTCAAGGGTTGCTCAAATTGTTAGGCTTACCACCAAAAACATCGATATGGAAACATCTGTCCGATCAGCCTAAGATATTTTCATTAGGTGAAAGTTGTTAGTGAGAAAACTCGTACCTTGTATCATTGTGGGCCATCTAGTTTAGAACTTCTGAAAACGTAGAGCGTGGTTAGATTTATTAGCGTGGAAATAAAAAAGACAAAATTACAGGTACGATTACGGTTATGAAGCTTTGGAAAAACAACGAGTTATATTGTCTACTTGAAGAGGTGACAAACGAGAAGCTGAGTTGCAAAACTGGTTACGTCTATTTTTAATGAAATTCGAGTCTGGCTGGAATTTTAAATCATTTTTCGTCATGTCTGTTTTTCAAGTCTGAAACCATGTGAGTTTTGAATACATCTTTATACTATCTTTCTCGAATTTTTTGTCCAAGAATAGGTGGTACTGAGTAAAATGTGGATACTTATTGCAAAGCTCAAATTTCATTTTCAACATTAGGCACCTGGTCAGCAGATTTTTGTTCTCATAATAGGATAAGTTATGAAAATATGCCACACTTTTCGGAAAATCGATAAGTCTTTCACAGTTTTTTAGTTACAGAAACCATTCAACTCATTGGGCAACTCCTGCATTATCAAAACCCGTACAATTCAACACTCTTCATCCATGTGTTGACAATATTAATGGTATAAAAGTAAACACCCCTGGTTTGGGGGATTATGCCACTCATAGGGGTAATATGCGACTTGTTATTGTTTTTATTCATTCTTTACCAGTACCTAGGTACTTAGGTAATTTTTCTTCTTTTATCTGAATTGTGATGAAATAACAGTTGTTAAGAAGTCACATCACAGTAATTATGTTTTAATAAAGAATTGAGGTGAAATTTCGGATTTGCCTTTGGAGACGTCTCATCAGATGAACGTGGAAAAAAGCTGCTCCAATGTACCCTATCGTCTCAGGTAGTTATTCAAACATGTTACAGTATATTATGATGAAAATATGCGAAAATAGAAGGAAGAGAGGGGAAAAAAGTCGATGGATGGAGCGCTTCCTAACCAGTAATGGATTTAAGCGCCTCCATCGAAGGGTTAACGATTTTATTTAAATTGCCACTTTTATGTACCTACTTCGTTCCCTGCACGAACACAACTTTATTTTCGTTGTGAGATTGCGCTCGAGATGATAATATTTCAGGTAGGATTGGACGGGAATAGCGGAAAAGATGGACTATCCACGTTCCTTACAAGTAACCGTTTAAATTCCATTTAGTGATACCAAATTTCAGGATAGCAACCACAAAATGTCGCGCACTAACCAAAAAATTGTCTAAAAAAAAAAAATAATTTTTTTTCCTGAAGACTGCATTAGTGGGTTTAACCAGTTTTGCAATTCAGGCGCTCAAATTATTAATTAACATGATATGAGAGGTCTCAGCAACTTTAGGCCATATTTTAGTCCAATTTTCAAACGAAAATGAAGAACGTGAGGGCGGAGATGAGAAAATCTAGTGCGGGACGAGGCCGCTCGGCGGCGCTGTAGCTGTTGAGGAAGTGGGTGAGGGGAAACTCCGCCGTAGAGCACTGAATCATCGCCGGTTGGAAATACGTCGGACGTTTCTTGGCGGCGCCCGTCCGGTCTTCGGATTGTCCGAGGAAGAGGAGCGTGTTTCCGCCGCCGTCCGACTCGATTCGGACGAGCTCGAACTCCGTCGTGGGAAGGGCGATGCCGAGGGCGGGGCACCCACCGGACGGGGTGAGGTCCCGGGTGACCGCCACCTGGAACAGGTCAAGTCTCATCTGAGCGGACCCACATTGATTCATTATACATCAATTCATTAATAAATATAATGATAACGAATGTCCAGATGCTTAGGAAAGAAAGGGGTTTCATTTCCTTTAGAAGTAAAAGAACAACCATGTAAAGAGAGTAAAACCCATTTTGACCCATACCCTTTCATCTGGGATCCTTAATCAATTTAGAGTCTAAAATTTAATGGGATATGGTACTCCTCATGCCTAGTTTCCAGAGAAAAAAAAATACCAAAAGAGTTTCAAAAAACACATTTTCACCCATACCTGCTCAAAATTTGTGCCGATCGGACTGAAAAGTTACAAGAACCAACTAACGCCAATAAAAGGTCCCTGAGGAAAATTTCTTAGACATTTTTCTACTAACCACAAATGGCCCATGGACATTTTGGTTTTGGTTCATTATTACTTGAATTGTCAACCTATGTTTTCATGGTCTGTATGCCCAAAATGTTACAGTTATCGTTTCAAGATCAAACACGCTGCAAATTCATTCACAAGGGTTGGTTATTCCTCGAAGAAGGAGCAAGGAGACTCATTCCAATTAAAACAGCGTCCAATATTTAGATTAAAATGATACCCCACACGCCTAGGGCCGGAAATCTCGAAAATGCATTTGAAATGGGTAGACAGTCTCATATCAGTTTCATGTTGTTATCATATAATAAAAACTCAACGTGGTAACACGATTGCAAAACGCTGCAAATTCTTTCACAGGGGTTGGTTTTTCCTCGTACCAGGAGCATGGAGACTTTTTCAAATCAATTCAGTGTTCAAAATTTAGTGGAAAATTATGCCCCACTCGGCTAGATCGCCGAAAATCTATTTTTAAAAATACACATTGTATCCTCCCCACTCAAAATTTGGCACCCGACCAGAAATCTCGAAAACATATTCAAAATAGATAGATAGATACCCATTTTGACCCATAACCTCTTCCGGCGGGTGCCATACGTTCCGAGACCCCCTTCATTGGATTCAGCTTCCAAAATCTAGTGTAAAATGATACTCCACACGCCTAGATCGCCGAAAATCCATTTTTCAAAGTACACATTGTGTCCTCCCACTCCAAATTTGGCACCCGTCTGTTCTCCACGTTTATTTTGGGAGTAGAAAAAAATCTAAAAATTTCAAATTACGACGTTCAGGGACATCCTTTTGGCTTTAGTTAGTTCTCGAAACATTTCAACCCGATCGGACCAAATCTGAGGGGGGTAGGGGTGAAAATGTGTCTTTTAACGAATGGATTCTGAGGTTTTCGGCGATTACGGCGTGTAGGGTATTATTTTCCGGTAATTTTTGACGCTTAATTTGAGGAGGTTACGGGTAAAATTGTGTTTCCTGAAATCCGCTTTTTGGGTATTATATCGAGAGCTGACTACTAAACAAGCTTCAGGGATACCATCTCTTGCTCACATACACTGTTAGACTTAAGCCTACGTAGAATGTTGGATGCGCAAAAAATTGTTAATGTCACCGGTGTATTTCTCTCTGAGCGATCGGCAAATTCAGCCGCTAGGTTTCTTGAAGGCCTTCTAAACTAAAACTAAATAGTAACAAATCAAAACCTGAAAACAACGCAATTCTTTTCAAATGACTAAAAAGTAACCACGTTTTTCATGCACTGCAACATGCAATTTTTCGTGGGTTAATCGCCATAACATGGTCGTTCTTACCCTTCCAAGGGGAAAGGGCTAAAACACTCACCCACGAAGGGAACGAGTGTCACAAAAAGTTGCATTTTGACAAGCAGGCAATCACGTACTTCTGAGCATCAGCGATGGAACGGCCCTATGGGTCCTCATCTTCTCAAGGCTGAGGTAAATTGTCACCATTACACCAATACAAGTAATTTTGAGTCTCAACACCGTTTGAAATCCAGCACCCAGCTCACCTGCCATTGACCTGGCGGTCCGCACTTGCCGTCTTCTTGAAGGCTGTCGACGAGCCCTTTTTCAAAAACTGTCAAAAAGGCTCGTTGGACTTCAAAATTGAAATCTTTGGCTCCTTGGACGCGGAATTCAGCTTCGTCTTCCGCTCCAGCGTAGACGCCCTCAGCTGCTGCGAGAAGTGTCGGAGTGACGCACAGTGGATCCGAGTAGAACCAGTATTCAGCGTGCCACGAGTTACCTGTAAAAAGAATGACTAAATTCAACAGAATGGAGAAAAATATCAAAACGCTGCAAGTATTTGCAAGCAGCATTGGGCAGGGGTAGGTTATTCCTTGGACTAGCAGCATGAAGACTCATTCCAATTGACTCAACATCCAAAATTTAGGAAAATTATACCTCACACGCCTAGGAACGGGAAATTTCGAAAACACACATTCGAAATGGGTAAATAGATACCCATTTTGACCCATAACCTCATCCGGTGGGCGCCAATCGTTCCAGGATCCGTCTCGTTGGATTCAGCATCTAAAATTTAGTCGAAAATAATACCTCATTCACCTAGGTACCAAAAATCGCTAAAGCCCTTTTTCAAAAAGTAGATAGGCACCCATTTTGACCCGTACCCCCTTCTGGTAGTCGCCAATCGGTCTATGACCCGTTTCCATTGATTCAGCGTCCAAAATTTAGTGGAAAATGATACCTCACACGCCAAGGGCCAGGAAATCTCAAAAACACACATTCAAAATGGGATTCAGCGTCCAAAGTTAGTGGAAAATGATACCCAGTACGCCCAGGTCACCAAAAATCTTGATAATCCATTTTTGAAATGGATTTTCCCCCTTTCATCCCACTTTAGTAAATTCAAAAGTTGGTTAAATAGACAGATAGACAGTACCTACCAAGACCTGTGAGCAGGACATGATAAAAATAAATTCTTCATTATTAAAAGTTCCCAAAATCAGGCTTTATACCGGGGTGCAGTTCTATTTTCATTAAAGCCGAAGTTCCCAACTGAAAACTCGTCCCCGTACAACGATCTCGAGCCGAAAAGTCCATGTGGCGGATAAGGAATTACCCTAATAGGAAAAGTTTAAATTAATCCGCTGCGACTGTAAAAACAGACTTTAGAAAACAATTTGCAGCTGATGGCGAAAAAACGCATTTAATTGGATCATTTGCATTTGAGTGGATAGAAGTTAACAAAACCTTCTTGTATTTTTTTCGAAAATAAACTATAATAATTCTTCGTTGTAATTGATATCTCGTGGCCTTAGATAGGCTAACTTCCAACTGAGGAACGCTAATTCACATTTTTGACCATTTTATGGTAATAGAGATATATTGCGTAGTTCATAACATGAGTTTCCCTTATTAGGGATTTATTGCTACAGGCGTAGGTACTTTTAAACCAACAGCATCAAACGAGAAGTTAGTAGCTTCCAGAACAGATTGAAAGACCTGGCCAGGCTAAGGGGAGGGGCAGGGGTGTGAAATACACAACTCGCAATAACCGGCCCATAAAATTTCTTTTCACGTTCTGGTTTTACAGAATCCCGAGCTTTGGAAAATAGAACGCGAAATCTTAGAGAGAGAAAATTGCTTGCGGTAATCTGGGGTTCAAATAGAAAAAAAACCCTCGATGCGGAAATAAGGGTAGGGGTGAGGGAGAGGGAAAAAACCGCGGGGGCGGTTTTATAAAAAGCGGTTCTCCTCGCGGGGTTTTCAGATTTATCGCCAATTTCCACACCCCTTTCCCGGGCCGAGGTATTGCTCTAAACAACATAATAATTTCTCCTGAACCCTTTCGAGTTCCTAGTTTCCCTACTTGGGTCGTCGTAGATCATTCGACTTATCTCCTAAAGGGGTTTAGGGTTCATGTCGCCACTTCCAAATCCGCAAATCTCCACTGCACTGTAACATTGTCAGCGGCACTATTTTGTTGTTAATTTTTCGTTACCAACTTCCTTCTTCGGGTTCAATTTTACTTTTGACAGCTTGACGAAACCCTTCTGGTTTGATGTGTCACGCCAGGATCATTGAGCGAGGAGCCTGTCAGAGCCGAACTCTGGAGAGGCAGACAAGTTAGGCGGCGAATCGGTAGATGTCGCTACTAGCAGTCGTCTCCTCCACTATTGGTTGCCTTCTGCCGTCGTCTGAGCAGTAAAGTCGTTTCGATACTTCAAATATTTACTGATATCGATACTTCCTTTCGATACTTACGATACTTGCATTGGGTATCGGAGATTCGATTTTTACTGATTCTGATACGAATATTAGATATCAAGACAAAATCTTTGGAAAAATATTGCTTTAATGCAATAGCATTAAATAAATATATTTAAGTGGGGAAATCTATGTAGCAAAGCAGAATAACAACTAAAAAAGAGAAAAATTAGGTAGCTATCAATCTAAAGATTAAAGCGATATCGAAGCAGTATAATATTAAACCTTCCTACCTCACATATTGTTATCAATCTGATGATTTCTATTGTGCATTGCGCTTACGTTTGTGGATTATTTGAACAGTTTTTGTCGTAATCTGTGGTGTTACGTGCGGCTATCGATGGGAACTCTTGGGATCGAATACTTTACCGTCGATATTATATCGATATCAGTTTCAACTTACCAATACTCATTCGATACCATTTAACGAATACTCGAGAGTATAAAAAAGACACTACTAAGCAGCGTTCCCGAATTCCATTCTCCCATATCACTCGAGATTACCGGCAATCTGAGCATGTGGGGGTATCATTTTCCACTAAATTTTGGACGCTGAAACCATTAAGATGGATCCTAGACCAATATTGGCGCCCATCGGGGGTGGGTATGGGACAAAAATGGATACCTACCTACTTATTTTGAAAATGGATACAGAGATTTTCAAGTACCTTGGCAACTGGGGTATTTTATTCCGCTATTTTGGGAACTACACATGTGAGAGTATCAGTTTTCACTAAATTTTGGTCGCTGAATCCATTGAGATGGGCCTGGACCAATTAGCACCCACCAGAGGTAGGTATGGATCAAAATGGGTAATTACCTACTTATTTTGAAAACGGGTTTCAAAATTTTCGGGTACCTGGGCGAGTGTGGCATTATTATCACTAAATTTGTTATTCTGAATCGATTGGAAAGAGTCCTGGAAACTCGCCGTTTCCCTCATAATCTTACTTTAAGCAATAATAAACCATTGTACAGGTTTTTGGAATGTAGTATTATCAGCCATTAGTTATTGGGAAAGGCGGAATAATTTAGTTTTGAGCGGCTCGTTGGGAGTTGTGCACCTGGTTTTTTGAAATTTCTAATAAATCTGCGGTTGAATTTTTTTAAAGAAAAAGTTATACTGTTAACTAGATAGCCAAGCTAACTTGAAAAATATTGAGTTCACAGTATCCACCAATCATTTTTAGAATCTAGCTCCAGGCACCGTACAAACTGCCCAGGCTTCACTTTTTGGTCCAATGCAAACTTTCCGGGCAGAGTTTTTCCTCTGGGCAAAATTGACTCGCTCACCCATTTTCGTCTCTCGGACCAGGACACCCCATATTTCCCACGCGAATAAAGGACGTTTCGGTTCGAGGGAAGGAAAATTGATTCGAGTGGATAGAGCGTCGAACTGACTGATGAATCAAAGCAGGTAAATACGGCAACCGAGCCACTTTGTCAGTTGCGGTTTATTTTCGTACGTGTATGCCCAGTGTGTGAGTGGCGACCCTAACACAATTCCCAACTAGAACTACGGTCTCCCTCGATGGACTAGTTTCCTGTTGGGTCGATTCAACTGAAAGTTTTCGTTTGATAGTTGAGTAACTGAGTGGCTGCCGCAGTAGGATGGACACAGGGTAGTCTCTGACACTATTTCCATACACGGAATAGTTGAATAGTGTCAGAGACTATCTTCCCCCATATATGGGCACGAATCATACCCAACAGCTACCCAATAGAACAAATCCGAGTAGCTAAAGCGTTTGAGATGTTTCACCCCCTTTAAAACCTCATTACGACACCGACTCAACGTGTTTGCTTTGCTCGAAGTCTACCATTCCCTTCAACCGACGTCGCGTGGAATCTTGACAAAGTCGACAGAGAGAGACCCTTAAGCTTCCAAGAACAGGGTATCATCCGAGTTTTCATTTAACTTTCAGATGAGGTTCCACGAATTCCTTTCCCGCTTCAGCATTTCTCGGCTTGTTAGCTCCTCATTTGTGAGATACGCTCAAAGTAACAACCAGTCGGGTTCCATCTGTGAATAGTACATCGACATGGTTTCGTAACGGATGTGGAAGAACAATTAAGGGCCTGCGTTTTCTATTGCGCGATATAACAGAGACAGAGCACGAAATATGTCGTACATTCAACAAGAAACGAGGGGGAAAATTGTGGAAAAAATACATTAAACTCATCATTATGAAGACCTCAGCAATGTCAGCAATCATTAAGACGTTTGTAGGACCAATGTAGAACAAATACCTCTTGCGCCACCATGCCACCTCTCTCCAACTCAATGGATCACAAACCAGTGCCTAATCCAGCAGTTCATTGAGGACGCCTTTCGTGACAGTTATCAGGTTGATTGCACTTACGCAGATGTGGCGAAGGGATTTGATAGGGTTCCTCATTTGCTGCAGATGAGAAAGTTGGAACAGTTTGGATTCTCTGAGCCGCTTCTGAGATGGTTCGCCAGCTACCTGGTTGTTGCTTGATGGTTAAGAGTGATGAGTTTCAGTTTGTTACTCAATGTTTGAGGTTTGTTTAGGCATTCCACAAGGCTCGCACCATGGCCCTCTGATATAGGCAGTGTTCTTGGGGAGCGAACTACCTTATTTTTGCTGACGATCTCGAAATGTATAGCGTTAAGCGTACCAAGAAGGATTGTCCTGCTCTCCAGGTCATCCTGGGAAAATTGTAGAAATGTGTTGCTGTGATAACCAACTGTTTCTGAATGTCGGCAAATCTCTTGCTCACTTTCAGAGTCCACATTGAGTCCATTGGTGACAGGCTATGCGAGCGTTGGATTACACCAAGAGGAACTCTACTGACTATTTGTCTGTGGAAGCCTTTGTCACTCTCTATGTGGCCCTTGTTCGTCCCATTTTGGAGAATTATTCTTCGGTCAGGTCACCCCTTTGAGGGAGCGAGTTCATAAAGGTTCCTTGGATCTGCTTCATTCAGGCATGGAATTGCATGGGAGGACTCCCACGTAATAAGGCGCTGATGCTGTGCAATCTGAGACCCCTCGAGGAGCATCTTGCTTTTGCGTTGATTGGTTTGTGATTTGGAGGACTGTCCTGAACTTCTTTTCCACGTTCCACCACGCAATACAACATTCTAGCAGACATTCCAGATTGCCCTATTCAACCAATTACGCTCCCCATGCTCCTTTGGGAGCTGTTGAGCGTAACCACAATGTGATTATTGTATGCAGACAATGCTTTTATATTATATTAGGTAGATATGCCCGTATTCTCCAAAATAAATAAATTTCAAACTTTACTCACCTGAAACTCTCAGTCTCCTCCTCAAAAACAGAGCGTTATGTTTGATTTCGCACCGCGTTGACACCCATTCTCCAGACAAGTGAATCGGAAGAGACGATTTCACTCTCAAAACTGGTGGAACGAGGAGGGTGGATTTATGAACGAGCTGACACGGCAAGCAGTCGACCGTCTGAAAAATACCGCAAAGATATAAAGAGTAAAGATTTGATTTTGAGTAAAGGTTTTTATTGACTATTATAATCTCTTTCAGCGAATATCTGCTAAAAATTAAAAAAAGTTTAATAAGTAGGTAGTTTTTTTCAAAATAATAATCTTTCATTTCACGCTTCTTAACGACGTAATTAGATAATATCCTCTCCCGACTGCTTTTTCATCCCGTTACAACTCACGTCTCATTTCCATTTCTTTTCTAGAAGGGAAAACGGGAAAAATACAATAAAAGAATGCCCTGTCGAGCGGGGAAAAAAGTCAACCCTAATTCGCTCGGGTCAGGTTTAATAATAATAGTGACATCAAGGCACCAGTGAAAAAGAAACTGAGCGGTGAAGGGTGTTGAAAACGAGAGGCTCTTGATAACTGTCGTATTTCCCTGTTGTCCTCGCCAAACTTCCCCCGAACCTTTTGTGTCTAAATGAAAAATCCTCCAACCCCACCCCACCAGCCTGCATTTCCCTCTTATCCCTTTTTCGCCCTTTGCGGATTACTTCGTTGCCGTATCCGTCGGGTCTTTTCGTTGGTTTGTTCATGCGCAGGTATATTTTAGCGAAATTTAAAAAACATTCTACACGTGTCATCATTTTCAGAGTTTTTTTATCTTTTAGAGGGAACCTGCCTCGGGTGTTTAAACATTGAAACGTGATATCTCAACTATACAAATAGGTCAAAGTAAATTTAAAAGGACGTGTTTCTCTGTATGAGATCCACTGAATGCTTCATCATCCACTCAGTTGGCACTGTTTTCTACCCTTCCGGGTTATTCCTTGGATGAAGGATTCTTTTACCTTTTGAGAAAGAAATAAGGAAAACCCCATAGGAGAAACACTAATCAAAAACTTGGATCAAGAATTCCTAACAGAGTCCGAGTTGATTGGCAACGAGGCCCCTTTTCACTTCGCCTCTTCAAGGTTACCGAACTTCAACTATTCTAAGGAACTGTATAGTTATCTCGTGGCTCGTTTCCTCGGGTCTCTTCTTTTCCTTCCTCTTTATTCTCGTCATGAGACCATTGGATATTCGTCGTCCGACGTCCATTACGTGGACTCTAAAAGTTTACAAACGGGAATCCTCTTTTTCTCCCTACTTTCAAAATAAGAAAGTTGCTCTCTCTTTTTGCTACGCTTTAATTAAACTCGGATTCTTTTCTGGGGATGCAAATCGTATTTATTTCAATTCACTCAACGTTGAGCGAACTTTTAGCTTGTCATCAAAAACACGAATTCAAGTTCATATTGTTCACTACTTCACATCTTCACAACATAGGCTGTATAAGGGCAATAATTAGGTGCCAACTCAAAGAAATCTTGTTACACGAGTCACTCTCAACTGTTTTCTTCTTGCCACCTCGAATGGCTCAAAAGAGAAAGGTATAATCTCCACAGTTTAACTTTGGCAAAATACGTATTGGAAGATGAAAACGAAGACACTAAGGGTATGCACCTAGGCATGGACTGATCAAAAAACCATAACTCTTGCATATGTGCTAGGTATCCATACGCCAAGTATTAACAGTGGTAGTAAAATCCTCCCCCAGGGACTTTCCAATCATTCTAGAAATAGACATCCATATCTGTTGACCCTTTTTGACAGCAACTTTTCTATTTTTTAGGTTTTATGCACGTCATTATTTGCATAGTACGGTATTTCGAGAGATAGGAACACAGAGAGAAATGAAAATACTTACGGTTCACCTCTCCCTCAAAATTATTCTGTTATGCGAGTCCTAAACCATTCTAAACCGAGGCTTTTTCCGTCTTCTATTTGCTTCAGGTTTATTCCTTCCAAGTCCTCCAGGTAAGAGAAACCTCATAGCTTTTAATTAAATCTCCTTTTCCACAGGAACTAACAACGCTTTTCCGTATTCGTTTTAAAATAATATATTAGCCCTCTAAATCTCGACTGAATAAACTTTGCACAATCTTTTCAATCTGATGCAGTTTAGAAACAGTGAATACTGAGTTCCGTGAACCGAACATAAATGAGATGAAATCGGACCAATTTATTTGACGTGATCGTTAATTGCAAAGGTCGACCTTCCAGGAAAACGCACTCTAATGACATGTATTTTTCGGCCTCTCTGGAAACAGGATTGAAAATGAACGCCTATATAAATCCCAAGTCACGAGTCGAACTTCAATATAATCTTTAAGTACCATTAAAAAAAGCATGGTTATTACACAAATGAAGAAATATTACCCATACCGTGCTCAGCGATGTTCAATTTCCACCTCCTACGTTTTTCTCATTTAATGCACGAGTGAAGTTGTTTTTTTTAATGTTCTGCACAAGCAAACACGTTGAAAATAGACTTCGAAAAAATCCCTCCGGATAAATGGCACGAATAACATTGCACTGCCGTTTTCAGTGAGAGACCACTCTCTCAAATTAAAAATTTCTCAATAGGTTATAGCGAGCGTGAATTTAAACCCCGCCTTTATTCAGGTAAACCATACATTGAAGTGTCATATCCACATCTGTAATGGATGGCTAAAGGAGTGGAAAAAAATTGAAAAGAAATTGCAAAAATTAAACAAATAAATTGGAAACCACTGGAACTAGCCATCCATTTCTGCCACCATAAAACCTAACTAAACTGCCCAAGTTTTTAAAATATAGATTTACCGCTCATTACGGTCTATGATTAAATTCATCTTTTTATCGTTTCTTTGTAACTCCTGGAGCCAATCATAGGGCCCATCCATTCTGTAATCATAGGTAGCAATCGCACTTAAGGTCGCTCTGCCATTTTCTCAATGTTGGCTATTGCTGTACTGTTACACTGTTTGTGCAAACTCGCTCCATCATAGATTTGGTCATCAGAAGGAAATGATCAATGTTCACCATTCAAATAGAACATCGATAGTCCAAAAACAACGGCCCGTAACCATAAATGAGTGAGAATAAAAGTTTATCATTGTGTGAAAAGTAGAAAAATTTGCCGCCATTAGCCCCTGCAACATATTACTGCTTTTTGAAATAATCACCTTTGAAAACTGTCAAACAAAGCATAGTCATCAAAACAAAGAACAAGAACAAGAAGTGATGACAGGTTAACCAACCTTTATACCTTTCCTACCATTTGCCTGGCATTCCGGCATGACAACAAATGCCACAAAGGGACTAAGTAGAAATGAGAAGGCTATCTTATTCCATCTTCTACAGAAAACAGAAACGCTGCAAATTCTTACACAGGGGTTGTTTATTCGTCAGACCAGGCGCATGGAAACTTATTTAAAAACATGGGGGAAATGGGGAAAACGGTGGGTGCGGCGGGTCCCAGACCCATTCCAATCGATTCAGTGTCCATGATTTAGTGGAAAATGATACCCCACACGTCCAGGTACCAGAAATCTCATAAACACATATTCAAAATGAGTAATATATACCCAATTTGACCCATTACTTCCAGTGGGTGCCAATCATCCTGAGACCCACTTCATTGGATTCAGCTTCCAAGATTTAGCGGGAAATGATACCCCACACGCCTAGGTTCCAGAAATCTCATAAACACATATTCAAAATGGGTAATATATACCCAATTTGACCCATAACTTCTTCCAGTGGGCGCCGATCGTTCTGGGACCCATTTCATTTGATTCAGCGTCCAAAATTTAGTGGAAAATGATACCCCACTCGCCTAGATCGCCCAAAATCTCGAAAATCCATTTTTCAAACAACACATTTTGACCCCTACCCCGCCCAAATTTGGTCCGATCGGGCTGAAAAGCTTGGAGGACCGTCCTAGGCCGGGAACAGACCCCTGACCCAAATTCCAGATTTTTAGAAAATTTTCTACTACCAAAAACGGCGTGGACGGCGGACGGTGGACGGACATTGACCTTTTTTGATCAGGACACCATGAAACGTCCAGAAAAAATTTTTGAGCCGAATCGGAGAGGTTGACCATTTGCATGAAAACATAGGTTGATTATTCAAGGAATAACCAACCAAAACCGGTTTGTGCAACACACAACCAAAACCTGTTTAAATGACTGAAGTAGGTAGTAAATTTCCCTAACATCGATGCCCTCACAGCCTCCAACCATCGATAGTGACCTGAAGAGGCTTGTAATCGATGTTTGGCAAACATCGACCTTCGACGATCAACCCTGTGGGTAGGTTAAAGATGCAAGAACCAACCAGCTCATACCAACGCCGAATCGGCATGCGTGTCTATAATAACTCTGTTACATCGGTATCAACGTGAATTTGAGATGCCAGTGTTTGATAACGATTTTTGGTACAATTGCTTAAATTTGTTAATTATGTTCAATCTCTGATTATAAAAAAAATTAGCGAAAACTCTTTTCTCGCACAATGACTAGGTGCAAACACAATGTCACAGTTTCATCATGTGTCACATATCATCACACAATGTTGCAACGATTTCATCGATAATAATAATATGCTTGTAGGCTGCTACTGATTAAAATCCGCCTGAAAGGGGTTCGAATACGCTTTGTGGATATTACCTAAATTCTTTGGCAGGGTGTGCGTGAAATCTTCTCGTCTAAGGTATATTTTATTAGAAAGGAGTCATAACGAGCTCTGGGCGGACTTTGTAATACTCCATCCCCCTTTTTCCTTCAGACTTCAGCGACGACTGCAATTTTGGAGGGCTCTACATCTACAGCTTGAACAGAGAGAACTTACTCTCATTTAACGTGATTTACGGCCAATGAATTAGAAACATTACGTCTTCATTAACCAGCTTTCCTTCCTCTGTAACCCGCCGTTTCACCTAACGGGCTAGGGATCCAGAAATAGACCTAGGCGAATAAATTAGTGGGAGACTAAAGACTTTCACTTACCGTCCGGAATGTCGGAGATGGTCGGTCATAGACTCCAAGTACACCTGAATTTACTAAGCTCTGAGGAATGGGGTTTCGTGAGTGAAAGGCAAGAGTTCAATATTGGTTTATAATAACGCAATTGTCAGAAATATGAAATATGGAATGTCTCGGCCGAGAAGGATACTGACTATGACTTAATCTAATTAGTGAGTAAGTAGAAGTGAAGGGCTGAAGGCCAATGAATTTACGAGGTAGCTGAAGGCTCAGGAGTGTTTGATTTGGAATAACGGAAAAATACAAGTGGTTTACTAATGTCCTCCCCTAATTCCCTCTGCTTTTCCTACTACAGACAAAATACTAAATACTACGGTTACACGTTACAATTCTCTGATCAGCTTTCTGGTGACTAAACGTCAGGGCTTGGGCCAGATTTAAAGAGTCGACTTTCGCGTTGCTAGGGTACGAGACAGAGTGATTTCGCCACTTACGTGCACCAACTCCTTCGGATGGAGACAACAGGGTGATGTGCTCTTCGCTGCTCGGCTTCGGTCAGGGGAACGCCGTCCAGGTCGGAGGAGGCGAGGCTCTTTCCAACGGAGGTCCGACGACTGGCGGTGCGTGGAAAACCCAGACTATTGGCCGTCGGTCGGGCGCGAACGGATCAACACTCGGGTCCGACGGGGGATTTTCAGTTCGTAATAGGGGTCCACTGTTACGGGATAGGAATTGGCTGATCTCCCAATTCCCGAGTTCTCACCCTGAAGGAACCACGATACACTCGCTCCTTCAGGTCACTTTCACAACACCGGGTCACAAGGGGTTGACTTGTTACGCGTCGGGTGTTCCGCTTCGATGTTCCGGTTCACTTCGCTTCGATGTCCCGGTTCACTTCGATGTTCCGGTTCACTTCGCTTCGATGTCCCGGTTCACTTCGATGTTCCGGTTCGCTTCACTCCGATGTCCCGGTTCACTTCACTCCGTTCCGCGAACGGGGATTCCAACTTTCCTTCTCTTGAGTTCGGATACGACTGCTTGATGTTCGTTCTCTCAGTCCGCTCGTCAGGTCGCCTTCCCCTTCTACTCCTCCCTGGGTGTCTTGCGCCGCCCATCGCCTACCCAATCCAAAGAGGGCACGCCTTCCGCCCAGCTGGAGTTAGGCGTTTGGAGGGGAGAGGGGTCGTTCCGTCCCCCGCCGCCGAAGTTTCTTGGCGGGGCGCTTGAAATCTGCCGCCCCGTTACACCCCTCCGATCTTCGGAGGCCGAGGTCTACCTCGGCAATTTTCCTTCCGGTGGGGGTGACTGGTGCGATGGGCATTGCGTCAGGTCGTTTGGCTGCTATCCACGCTTGCTCGTACCGCCAGCGTCTGCAAGCGGCACAGGTTGGTGGGCGGTCCTTCTCGTGTTCGGCGATGGAGCAGGGCTTCGGGTAGGCGGGATCCGTGGGTCGTAGGTTCCGGCACTTTCTCACCAGCCGATTCCACATCACTTTGCAGCCACCGCAGCGGTAGGTTGTCGGTGGGTGTTGTCGTTTCGTGCAGATGCAGCACAGGACGCTCCCATTCGTCGAAGGTACGCTGGCGCGGATGTTCCAAGGTGGTATGTTGGATGGGTCGGCAGGGGCCACGGGTGAACTAGCGCCAGCATCCCCATCAGCTAGGACGACCTTCACCGGCCGAGGGGTGGAGGCCCGGGAGGAGCCGGAACGCGGTTGCCCTGGGGTGGTGTCTGATCCCCGTGCGGTTTCTTCAGATGACGAGGAGTCCGAGGATGAAGTCGACGAGTCGGCAATACTCGGCTCGGCCGCGGCGGGCGCTGTGAATGCAGGGGCGGGGTATTCTTCCACGTTGTTGTCAGGTCGTGGTGTCGACGATCCTCGAGGGGTGGCGCGATGCGTGCTCGACCCGAATGAGTCGTTGAGGTGGGTCATGGCTTGCAGCCGCTGTTCCATCATGATCACTCGGCAACGCAGGGACTCGACCTCCACCGACCCACCACTCGATCTTGATCTCATATCCACCCCCGAGTCGCCGACGTTCAAGCTTTCCCCAAGCTCGTCTAGGCAGCGCAGCAGAATCCGCCTCTGTGTTGGCATCCTGTCGCAGGACGCGACCAGCTTGCCCAGCCCCATGATGACCGTGGAGGTGACGGCCAGCCACTCCGTACTTCCGGGCTCCAAGTCCGTGCTGCTCACCGACGACGGTACCCGCGGTCGAGGTAGCGCCATAGTCTTCTGGTGTCGTTCGCTGATCTCCTATTTTCCCACTATACCCTGAAACATACAAACCGGCCCTTCTGTTAGTCTCCTCTCACGCTCCGACTCACCCGTTGTACGTCAGTCAATGGCTCATTTATCATGCAGGCAACCTCCCTCTCTGCACAGAGCCAGACACTGAACAACAACTCTAGATTTTAGCTACCATTACAAGGGAAAACAAAGGAAAAGAGGGGGGGGGGGGCAAGGCAGTCCTGTCCCGACCCATGAGGCACGGTCATTAATCAAACAAGGTAAGTACTGGTGTTGTGCGTTTTATTCTACAGGTAAGACATTCCCTATTCTATTTCACAAACTACGAGTATACCACAAAACTTGAAAAATTATTATTTTTTTTTTTTTTTTTTTTTTTTTTTTTTTTTTTTTTTTTTTTTTTTTTTTTTTTTTTTTTCATTTTTTTTTTTCAATTGCTTCATCCCGTTCTAGGTGTTGACATCTTCCCCGCGTGGAGCTGCGCGTAGTCGATCGTTTTGCGCCTTGGTCTTAGCCCGTATGGACTGGACGCCGTCCTAATCGGAATCGGGATTCGGCTGGAGGATCTTCCAGGGCCCTGGGCCCCAGGTTCAGGATTTTCTTCGGTCTGTACTGGTTCCGGCCATTCCAGAGGGTCCGACAACCACGTCCCTCCACTATCTTCGCTAGGTGGAGGGGCAGGGCTCTCGGGTGGGCGCGACTCCTCTGCTACGTCGGGGGTGACGGCGTCGTCTGGCACGCTGTTGATGAACGCTGGCTTGAGCCTGCTGAGGTGGTAACGCGTGGTCTTCCCTAGGACATCCTGGACCTCGTAATCGACATCGGTCAGTTTGTCGGGTTTTTGGATTGGTGGTGTCAAATTCGGGGAAGCGTTCCTCTCCTGGCACTCCTGGCATTTCTGGACGAACTCTCGGACGTCACGTACCATCTTCTTCCAGTACCCGTACCGTCTTGCGACTCGGGTGGTTGATTCTATGCCAGGGTGCCCGGCCCACTGATGTTGATGACAATTGGTCAGGAACCAGCGCCGCATGGTGGATGGAATCAGTGGCACCGTGATCCGCTGGCCATCCACATCGACCTCCTTCCTCCAGACTCCTTCCTCCTCCTTTAGTTGATACTTCTCTGGATCAGCCGTCAGGGTGGAGATCCAGGGGTCCAAGGATTGGGCTGCCATCAGAAGTTCCTTCGGCATGCTTAGTATGATGGCGCCAACGGGAACACGACTCAGGCCGTCGACATGAGCCATCTGCGATCCGGGGCGGTACTGCGCCTCATACTCGTACTCCGTCAGCCGGAGGATCCATCGTCCAATGCGCGAAGTTGGATCGCGTAGATTCATGGCTGCCGTGAGTGCTGCGTGGTCGGTCCTCAGGACGAACTTCTTCCCGAGCAGGAATTGCTGGAAATGCGTCACGCCCCAGACTACAGCAAGGAGCTCACGCTCGGTGGTGGAGTAACGTGTCTCAGCATCGTTGAGGGCGCGACTCGCGTAAGCGACCGGTCGCTCCTGCCCCTGATGTTCCTGGGCTAGTACTGCTCCCATAGCGGTTCCTGAGGCGTCCGTGGACAGGATGAATGGCTTGTCAAAGTCCGGATAGGCGAGCACGGGTTGGGTCATGAGCGCTTGCTTGAGTTGGTCGAACGCGCTCTGCTGCTCTTCACCCCAGCTGTACTCCCGGTTTTTCCTCAAGAGTTTGGTGAGAGGGGCGCTCATTTCCGAGTAACGTTCGATGAAACGGCGGTAAAAACCGGCCAGTCCCAAGAAGGATCGGAGCTCGCGAACGCTCGTCGGCGGATGGTATTCTCCTATGGCTTTGACCTTTTCCGACTCCATCTCGATTCCTTCTGACGTGATAACATGGCCTAGGAAGTTGACGCGAGACCTCAGGAACGAGCACTTCTTGAGATTAAGGCGGAATCCAGTCTCTTCAAATCTCTCCAGAACGGCTCGCAAGATGTTAACATGTGACTGCAGATCCTCAGTGAAGATGATGACATCGTCGAGGTATATTAGACAACCGTCACCCAGCAGTCCGTCGAGTACGTCATTCATGGCGGCTTGGAAGGTTGCCGGGGCATTTTTAAGCCCGAAGGGCATGCGCACATACTCGAAGTGACGATTGAGTGCCGTGAACGCGGTCTTTTCCCTTGATTCGGGACTGACGGGTATCTGGTGATATCCCATAGTCAGGTCCAGGGTTGTGAAGATCTTACTACGCCCCATCATGGCCAGGGTTTCCTGCAACCGAGGGATAGGGTACTTGTTACCCTTGGTTTTGGCGTTTATTTCCCGATAGTCAATGCAGAATCGGTACTGCTGTGGCTCACCGGGAGGGGTCTTCTTCTTGGCGATGACTACTGGAGCGTTCCAGGGGCTTTTGGATGGCACAATAACACCGTCGGCCAGCAAGGAGTAGACTTGGTCTTCCACGAAGCCCCTCAGGGCATGCGCCACTGGATAGGGCTTTCTGGCCGTGGGGCTCGCGCTTCCGGTGTCAATTTCGTGAGCCACCTGCAGGGAACAACCCTCCTTCCCGGGCTTCTCGAAGAGATGCAGCTTCTGCGTCAGGCAGTCCTTGACCAATTGGTAGTCGGGTCCCGCCAGATGAGTCAGATGCTGATGCACCTGGCACTCCAATTCAGAGGTTGAAGGAGGATTGTCCCAGATCTCGGTTGGGAATTCTGCCTACCTCGGACATCGGAGGGTGTACCACCGGCTGCTTTCTGGGTGGTGCTGTCTCGGTGGTCAATTGGCCTTGGTGGTTGTCGTCGACGCTAGGTTCGGGGGCCTCGGCAGATGTTGGAGCGGCTGTGGACCCGCCCTGGCGATTGTTGTCGGTGTCGGGTTTCGTGGCTCGGGCGGTTTCCTGGGCTTTTTGCGCCCTCCTGTCGTCCTTTAGTTGACGGATGTGCCTGAGGAGGTCCGGGTCAGGGGCGACCACGCCAATGGAGATCATCCTCCCCGTGGCGGGTTCTTTCATCTCCACTACGCCGATATCCGGGCGTATGCCAAGGGGTAATTTCCTCAGGAGGTCCAGTCCGATCAGATCCAAGCCGGAGTCAGGTCGTTGGAAGACACAGAACGCGTGCGTGATCGTAACCGGACCGATGGTGATACGTACATCCTGGATCCCCAGCACGGGCAGTGGTTGTCCGTCGGCACCCCATAGCTCCATCGCTGTTGGGCGGATGTCAATGCCAGGCACAGGTCTTGATAGGACAGACACTGCAGCACCAGTATCCACGACCATTCGCCGGGACTCCTTCCCCAAGCCGGCGGTGATCAGTATCATGGGCATCATGACACCATTCACAGCGGTCTGGTAGGACACCAGCTCGTCTCCGCGGACTTCGACGATTGGTTCGTCCTCGTTATTTGTTGTGAGACTGGCTTGGGTTTCCTGGGTCGTACTGATGTTTCTGACCTGGTGCATTCGCGGATTCGAGATGGGCAGGGTCTTCTTCTTCTTCAGGCAATCAGCCTCCAGATGGTCACGGGATCCACAGAAATTGCAGAACAAGGCCGCGTAGAGTCCGTGGGGGCAACTCACTGGAAAGTGGGACATATCACCACAGTACATACAGGGCAGCACTGGGACGGTCGGTGGTAACTTCGTCGGCACCGGTATCAACTGGTGATCGCCGAACGTGGCCGGTTTGTTTGGGTAACGGAGCGGGCTTCTGGGTTTTTGCAGGCAGTTTGCTGCAAAATGCCCTGGTTCTCCGCAAGAGTAGCATTTCTTGGGCTCCGAAGGTCTTGATCCGCTGACAGCGGTTATGTCCCATCGAGCATCGTAGTCCTGCTTCGCTCTCATTACGTCCTCCCATCCCTCAGCCCGCTCCACTGCATCCTCCAAGGTGTCCGGAGGGTTACCCTGCAAGTAGAGATGGAGTTCTTTCGGTTGCCCGCGGACAAAAGCGCTGAGTGCCTTTCGTCTTGTCCATTCCCGACGTTGGGCATCGTTCAGGTTGGGTTCAGTTCGGACAGCCGAATCGTGCCGTGGCCAGAAGTCGCTTCTGCGAACCGTCGGATGGACTCGTCGGGGTCTCTCTGGGCTGTCCAGAGTCGTATGGTCGCCTTCTCGGGACTTTCCTCGCCATACCATGCCAGTATGGCCTTCTTCACGGTCGTGTATGGGGTTTCGCCAAGACCATCCTGGAGGAATCGCTTGGCTCCACCTTTTAGGCGGGTGCGAAGGAATCGCAGTCTCTTGTGTTCGTCAAGCTCTTGGGTTGCTTGCTCCACTTCCTGGAAGAACACGGATGCCGTGATAGCATCCGGCTCATCAGGGTTCCATGTGTCGACTTCCATGAACAACGACCGCGGAATGCCGGAGGCCGCAGGCTCACGGAAGAAGGCGCCCAGTTTGTTCATTGCTTCCGTCACGGCGTTCATCATGGCTTCGCCCTCGACTGATGGGCTGCTGTTTCGTTGCATGGTCGCGAACTCACTTGTTGAACAAAAGAACTAAATAAAAAGAATTACAGAACTGATAGATCACTTTCTGGCGCACCAAGGACCGATAATTTCCCCACGAATCGAGAAAGGACTTCCCAGTTGGTAAGAGCTATGACGGGTCTGGAATCGGGATGTCAATTGGAGCTGAAGGCTCGTCGGAACAGTCCCGGAACAGAGGGCCTCGGGACAAGTGTCGGAACAGTCCCGGAACAGAGGGCCTCGGGACAAGTGTCGGAACAGTCCCGGAACAGAGGGCCTCGGGACAAGTCTCGGAACAGTCCCGGAACAGACCCGGAACAGACCCGGAACAGGGGGCCTCGGGACAAGTGTCGGAACAGTCCCGGAACAGAGGGCCTCGGGACAAGTGTCGGAACAGTCCCGGAACGGAGGGCCTCGGGACAAGTGTCGGAACAGTCCCGGAACAGAGGCCTCGGAACAAGCCTCGGAACAGTCCCGGAACAGACCCGGGACAGTCTCGGAACAGAGGCCTCGGAACAAGCCTCGGAACAGTCCCGGAACAGACCCGGGACAGTCTCGGAACAGAGGGCCTCGGAACAAGCCCCGGGACAGTCTCGGAACAGGGGGCTACAGCGAGAGTGATGCTACTAGATAAATGAGCCAGTATTTAAATTTCGATTTATGGAAAGAAAGAAAAATGATACGGATTTGAAGTTAATTGACTCCTCACTCGCTTCCTCACACTCGGGCCGATTTGTTTGTTTCTTACAATTTTAAATTTCGGAATCTACAACTAGCACAATTTAAATTTCAAGATTATAAAACGCGACCCAATTCCTTCAGAGCTTTTTCTCACCAATATTCGCCTGGTCAAGATCACTTGTTGTGGATACGACAGAAATCGAGATTTCTGAAATATCCCACCGCTTGCCACCAAAAGATGTAACCCGCCGTTTCACCTAACGGGCTAGGGATCCAGAAATAGACCTAGGCGAATAAATTAGTGGGAGACTAAAGACTTTCACTTACCGTCCGGAATGTCGGAGATGGTCGGTCATAGACTCCAAGTACACCTGAATTTACTAAGCTCTGAGGAATGGGGTTTCGTGAGTGAAAGGCAAGAGTTCAATATTGGTTTATAATAACGCAATTGTCAGAAATATGAAATATGGAATGTCTCGGCCGAGAAGGATACTGACTATGACTTAATCTAATTAGTGAGTAAGGTAGAAGTGAAGGGCTGAAGGCCAATGAATTTACGAGGTAGCTGAAGGCTCAGGAGTGTTTGATTTGGAATAACGGAAAAATACAAGTGGTTTACTAATGTCCTCCCCTAATTCCCTCTGCTTTTCCTACGACAGACAAAATACTAAATACTACGGTTACACGTTACAATTCTCTGATCAGCTTTCTGGTGACTAAACGTCAGGGCTTGGGCCAGATTTAAAGAGTCGACTTTCGCGTTGCTAGGGTACGAGACAGAGTGATTTCGCCACTTACGTGCACCAACTCCTTCGGATGGAGACAACAGGGTGATGTGCTCTTCGCTGCTCGGCTTCGGTCAGGGGAACGCCGTCCAGGTCGGAGGAGGCGAGGCTCTTTCCGACGGAGGTCCGACGACTGGCGGTGCGTGGAAAACCCAGACTATTGGCCGTCGGTCGGGCGCGAACGGATCAACACTCGGGTCCGACGGGGGATTTTCAGTTCGTAATAGGGGTCCACTGTTACGGGATAGGAATTGGCTGATCTCCCAATTCCCGAGTTCTCACCCTGAAGGAACCACGATACACTCGCTCCTTCAGGTCACTTTCACAACACCGGGTCACAAGGGGTTGACTTGTTACGCGTCGGGTGTTCCGCTTCGATGTTCCGGTTCACTTCGCTTCGATGTCCCGGTTCACTTCGATGTTCCGGTTCACTTCGCTTCGATGTCCCGGTTCACTTCGATGTTCCGGTTCGCTTCACTCCGATGTCCCGGTTCACTTCACTCCGTTCCGCGAACGGGGATTCCAACTTTCCTTCTCTTGAGTTCGGATACGACTGCTTGATGTTCGTTCTCTCAGTCCGCTCGTCAAGTCGCCTTCCCCTTCTACTCCTCCCTGGGTGTCTTGCGCCGCCCATCGCCTACCCAATCCAAAGAGGGCACGCCTTCCGCCCAGCTGGAGTTAGGCGTTTGGAGGGGAGAGGGGTCGTTCCGTCCCCCGCCGCCGAAGTTTCTTGGCGGGGCGCTTGAAATCTGCCGCCCCGTTACACAGCGTCCAAATTTTAGTCGAAAAAGATGCCCCACACGCCTAGATCGGTCTCTGTGGCATAGGAGAACAAACATTCAACACAAACTATGCCTGTCTGATTCGAAAGCAGGGATTTCAGATAAACGATACCTAGATGTATTTATAATCTATATTTCTTTTAAACACCAATATTTATACATTGTTTCGAATCGAGCGCATCAAACACTACTGCTTCAGAATATTCCCATGATGGGATTCGCCGTATATTTATAGGATAGGAATATTAGGAAGCATAGGAATATTTATAATGGATTCCACTTTAAAATGTCGGTCAGTGTACATGTCTTAATTAACGAGGGGGAATAACGAAGACGTCGCAATGATAGAGCTCAATAGTAACAGTTATAAGATATACTCGTATGCATGTCTTAAATAAATGGCAGTGTGTATTAAATCGTTGAGGCTTATAATTAAATTATCCCCCACCAACTATGTTCGTGAATATTCCTTATGTACGCGTGTTATTTTGATTTACACAATGCTACATTGAATTCTAGTTGGAATTATTCGACTGTGGGGAGATTAGTCAATTTCGAATGTTCCACGATAAGCAGGTAGTCGTCCTACCTACCTGTCCCTCCATCATTCTCTGATCAAACGTCAACGATAAAAATGTTCACATCATGCGACCCAATGGAAAATCTCAATGATAAGAAACCCCAGTTGAGAGGAGTAGTCCACGCACTGGTGACCGCATGAAATGTATGAACCCAACTGACCATCTTTGCAGATGCCACCGTGAGGCTATTGCCGCATCAGCTCGTATCCCACAGTTTTACAATTTTCGTGTGAAGTACCTAATTAGCTACGTTCTGCACTTGCCAGCAAGCTCGTTAGGTGCAATTCAGACCTAGTTTGAAATAATTATTACCAGGTTATAACAAGCAAATCAGCAGAGTTGCTGTAGCGCCGATCATCGTGAATGTGGTAGATATGCGGATTGTTCCGCTCCAACCGCATTCCAGTTCGGATTTCAAAACATCCATGGCACTTTTCCCTTTCTTATTTTTACACATGGACGTTCTTAGGTCTTCGTTCAGATGGATGGTTGACCTGGACTGCCTCATCTTTCTCCCCCAAGTTTCAATCCACCTAGAAGCAAAGAACGACCCGACTGATAAAAAATATATATAGTAGTAAAAATAATAAATGTTAAAGATGTAAATACTATACTACATAATGCATCTTTGCATCCATCAATTTTTTTTTTATCGTTGTTCAAGTTATCAGTTATAATAACCAGAAGGAATGAGGTTGTTATTGGGAAAGGCCCTCTCCACAGAAGCCTAGCAGTTATTAGTTTAGAAGGGTGGTATACTAGACACTTCTTTCACGAGAAAGGAGAGGAGGAGGTTGCTGTAGTACCTTCAGCACAGTAAATTGTGAAAGGCTGGTGTGCGGCCTCGATCTTAGAAAGAAAAGCTTTTCCGTCCCTCCGCTAAACCTTCTTCAATAAATTGATAAACCCTTCGCTTCCTCCCTTCGTAAATATTACACCACCCAGTGGCAGCGACGACAGTGAAGAATGCGAAATGGAAACGGATGTCAATAAATGTGGCTGGTTCTCCGTTCACCACGATGACGGATGGTCATAGTATTCAAAATTCCGCCGCAGAAACCAGGGAGCAACATCAAATTGACAATGTCGCTTGTATTATGTAGTATTTAATAGCAAACTCCCTGTCACACAGAAGCAGCCGTCTGAAATCAAAGTCTACTTTATGCCTATCAGAACCGTGACATTATTCGGCATATCTATTTATTCTGCCTAATCTAGCACGAGGTATATTTTTTTGTATGCTCACGAGGAATCAATGTTTCTTGTAGATGGCGATGGAAAATGAATACTGCGCAAATATTTCCTCGAGGTGACGCTCCACCTGCTGCTGATTCCCCGGAACTTACGCCTCCCCTCTTGCATCATACAACAGGACAAAATTTTGAACAAAAAGGTCAGCTGTGACTGCCATGGACGATTTTACGACAAAAAAGAAACTGTGAAAAGGAATGTTGAAAATAATACGAGTGTTGCCATTTTGTGGATATAGCCCGGAAGCAACAGGACCATTAAAAACATCGATAACAGAGGGAGAAATAAGGCCCCACGCACACGGGTCGACGTGACTCCAGTCGCGTAGGGCCCTCCTCTCCACTCAATTTCCTTCATTGCGACGTTGAGCTCCGCAGACAGGCCTTCATTGGTCGTCAAGAATCGCAAGGATCCTCGTCTTGTGCAACTCTCGTCTCTTGAGATTGGTTTGGAACGGGAAAGTTCGAGCGAAACGCACGTTTCTTCGTCATGAAGGTAATTTTCATTTTATTTGGTTGCTTTGATTTTGTGATAATTTTTATTTATTTATTTAACCTGTGGCAGTGTATGTTGTTTGTAAAAATTCTGAAAATATTGAATTTCTGTCTCTAGGTGTTTAATGTCAAACTCGTTGGAGAAGTGGAGAAATACCTTCATTGTATAACTACACATTGAAGGAGTATACATCCCCAACACCTAAAGGTGAGGTCGATGTTGGTCAGGAGGATGAAAGCGTCTCGACAGAGGATTTGGCTTCCCTTGAAATTGCTTCCCCTAGGATTGGTTCCCCTGAAATTAGTTGTTTTTGCCAGCATCTACTCAGCAGGACCAAGCAGCGCCAGGACCATGTACTGGCACAAGAGGACCTCATGGCTACCCAACCAGAAAGAGAAAATTGAAACGAGCTCAAGGAGATGCAGAACAAGCATTCTCCGACTATTTTGCTGCTAAGAAGGCTAAACTAACTCCCAAGGATGGCAGCAGCAGGGATGAAGGGATACGGCATTTCTTGTTAAGTCTTATGCCGGACCTCGTTCAATTGAACGATATGCAGTTAAGACAATTAAAAGAAGAGCGTTGGAGCTCTTAGAGGAAGTTGGCAAAAATTCCCCCCACAATCTTCGTTTATTCCTTTTCATTTGCCAGTACCACAAAAACATTACCAAGTCCTCCTCATCAATTGAACTTGAACTGTGTTGGAGGGTAATTTTGAATCCCTGCGATGTGTGTATCGATCCCACCTATCGATAGTGACCTATTGGAGTATCGATTTCTTCTATCGTTTCTTACTTTCTCTTGCGATGTGATGAGTTCATCAACTTGTTCTTTTCGTGTATTTACACCGTTCGGTAATTACGCCAGTTTAATTTCATTTCGTTGAACTGTTTCCACTGAAATCCCACCTCAACAGGTTATGGGCCCAGAAGTTCAAAAGTTAAGTGAAAATTAATGAATTATTAATACTTGAAACACGTCTTTAATATGTTGAGAAACTTTATACACTTGAATGCAAACACGGGGTAGCGAATACTGATACTAGGTCTTTATCACAAGAGTAATAGGCCTGATAATGAGAAACGGAATAAGAATATCCATGGCTGACACAATATTTGAATACAACTTTAACACTTTCCCTTATTCAAAAAATTACGACTTCAAAATTTATTACTGTAAAAAGGCTTTCCTTAATACAGAACTTCATGTCAACCTATATTTTCATGTCCCATTTTCCCATGAAGAATTCGAATGCGTGGAGCAGTTAAAGGCTTGGTCAGGCCATCCGCCCATTGATCTTCTGCAGGAACTCTCTTGACTTCCAGTCTTCCATCACTGACGAGCTCTCTGATGAAGAAATGCTTTCTTTGGACATGTTTTGTGCGTCAATGGTTCTCAGGATTTTCAGCTAATCGAACTGCTTCTGCATTGTCAATTTTGACAATAGGAATTTGCTTCAAAGCTGTAGTTTTACTGAGAAGCCTGCTAAACCAAATGACTTCCCTTGCTGCCTCACTTGCGGCTACAATTTCTGCTTCTGCTATTGACTCTGTTACTGATGCTTGTCGTTGACTAAACCATGAAATTGCACCATCTGCATATTTTACTAGAACGCCTGACGTTGACCGTCCAGTCTTTGTACATCCTCCGGCATCACTGTAACTCTCAAGGATACCCAACTCTGCACTTTGATGGTAAACAATACCAAAATCCAGGGTTCCACCAATGTATCGAAAGACTCTTTCGAAAAGTTTTAGTACATCCTCAGCTGTGGGTTTCTCCAACGACCTGGATAGAAAACCAACAGCATATGCTAGGTCGGGTCTAGTTCCAAGCATAAGATACATTAAGGAGCCAACTGCCTGACTGTAAGGAAAATTGTGCTCCTTTTCAACTACTTTCCCTGAATCTGAACCTGGACTTGCAATCATGGGTGATGAAACTGGATTGCATCTGGCAAAATTGAACTTTTCTAAAATTTTCTGAGCGTAGGCTTTTTGGCAGATCTTGATATCACCATTTTGTCAAATTCTTTATCTCAAGACCCAAGAAATAATCAGCGTTCTTTGAAATAATCTTGAACTCGGTCCTAAGCTGATTAAGAAACTCATCCAGCTCCCTCTTACTAGTTGCTGCAACTAAGCCATCGTCAACACATAGGGCTAAGATGACTTTCTCTTTGTTCTTTTCTCGAATAAACAGGCAGGGGTCTTCACAGCTAGTCTTGAAATGCAGATTTTTTAAAAACTTGCCAATACGCTTATGCCAACATCTAGGCGACTGTTTAAGCCCGTAGAGACTCTTCTTGAGCTGCCAAACTCTGTTGGTGCCATCATTATACCCATCAGGCTGCATCATGTAGATGTTCTCCTCCGACTCACCGTACAAATAGGCTGTAAAACATCAAACTGAGCAACGTTCATTTTTTCTGTTGATGCAATGGCTAATATCAAACAAATAGTTTGCAACTTGGCAACTGGACTAAATGTTTTGTTGAAGTCAATTCCTCTCCTCTGGATAAAGCCCTTGGCTACTAATCTAGCTTTATATTTCAAAATGGAACCATCAGGATTTAGTTTTAGCCGGAAACCCCACTTACATGGGATTGCTCTTGTTCCTTCTGACAATTCAACCATTTTGAATGTGTTATTTTCCACCAAGGAGGCCATTTCATTGTCCATTGCTTTCTTCCAAGCTGTACTGTCTGATTGCTGAAGTGCTTCTTCATAAGACTGTGGCTCCTCCTCTGTGGTCATTACCATGACAAAATCATCATAATACTTCGAGGGTTTAATGCTATCTATCGACTACCCTCGTACTTTTCTTCAGCCTTTGAATCGGACTCTGATTCAGCTTTCTCAGAGTTTGATCTGTTCTCAGATTCACTATCTGGAGGTTTAGTGATCTCTGGCTCTTCAGCAGATTTTCCTTCCTCTGTTGGTAAATTCATGAAGGGCACCTTCACTATTTCACAATCACTAATTGCTTCTTGAAAAATAACGTCTCTGGATAAAAGAACTCGCCTTTCCTCTGGAATATAAATATGATAGCGCTCATCTCCATTATAGCCCACAAGGTACCCTTTTTGAGCTTTCTTATCCATCTTATGCCTCTTTTGTGCTGGAATATGCAAATAGCATGTTGAACCAACAATTCGAAGATGGCTGATTCTGGGTTTCTTCCCTAACCAAAGCTCATGTGGACTGATTTTATCTTCTGATGATTTTCCTGTTCTGTTCAGGATATAGATCGCTGTTGTGACAAGCTCTGCCCAAATCACTTGAGGGAATTGCACATCCGAATTAGAGTGCATGAACGTTCTAGCCATTTCAACTATCGTTCTATTGTCCCTTTCGCAGCTGCCATTCTGCTGTGGCGTATAAGGGGCAGTAAGTCTCTGAGTCACACCCTTTCTTTGCAATATCTTCCGAACTTCAATGTTGTCAAACTCACCCCCATTGTCACTAAGAAGCTCTTTAACATTGTGACCTTGCTTCTCTGCATGTGTCAACATCTGTTCTAATACAATTTTGACTTCAGACTTTTGTGTGACAACAAAACCATAACGAAATTTGGTGTAACTATCCTTGAATACAACCAAATAACGTTTCTTCTGAAAAGACTCATAAAAAGGTCCACAGACATCAGTCGAAATAAGTTCACCTGGCTTGGAAGCTCTTGTCCTAGTGCCAAATGGCAATCGGTGTGCTTTACCATAAATGCATGGTTGACAAATCTTGTTTTCAACTTTAACCTTGGTGTCTAACTCATGTTCAAGCTTCTCTTTGACATGACGTTTATCTTGGTGGCCCCACCTCTCATGGTACAGCTGCAATAGATCTCTGGATTCTGCAAGATTTACAGAAGAGCTGTTTTTTGGATTTACAACCTGTATTTTTGCTTTAAAAAGCGAGCCATCCTGCTCTCTAACACCTTTAATTACTGGAATATTGTTAACAGAAAATGTACAGGAGGTAACTGTTGACTCAAACATGCTTATTAAATTCTTATCATGCGCAGCTAGTGGAGAAAATAAATTTTTGGCAATCCTGGGAACCAAGAATCCTTTAGTTGTAAACGCTGGCTCTTACCATTGACTACTGAAATAATAACGCCACTTCCTAAGGCGTTCAGGCGCTCTTTCCCAGCTGCTTTTATGCTGCATGTATTCTGAAACTTGGTAAATGATGAAAACCAATCAGACCAACTCATAACATGCTTTGTGGCACCATTATCCACCCACCAGTCCTCCACATTTTGTTCAGCTGCTAGAACTTCATTGTGGATTGAGACTAGAGCAATGTTACTGTCTACAATATTACTTTGAACACTACTGCTATTACCAGTGTCATCTCGCCCAGGACTGCGCAGGCCGACCATCTTTGATCCACTTCTTGCACTGACGAACCCAATGACCAGGCTTATGGCAGTAATTACACTCATTATTTGGTCTGAATTGTGGAGATGGATTAACTGATCTCTGAACATTTTTATAATCACTCCCCTTGTGCTTATTAGACTTTGTATACAAAGCTTCCTGGTTTGTACTATCTCTCAATTTTTGTTGACCTGAATTTCTCTCATAAACTGTAAGCTGCAAACTTAGCTCTTCAAAGGTCTTTGTATCATCCTTTGCAAGTAGCATCCAGCCAGACTTGAACGTGTCAAAACTGCTAGGCAAAATGTGCAAAACTTTACACCAAAATCAAGTCTGGGAGTGTATTCAACTTTTTCTGCTTTAACCCATTATTAAGCTCACTCCAAAGGGTACGCAGTTTGGCTACATGGGTGGAAACGTCCTCTCCCGATGTCCAAACAAAAGCAAAAAAGTCCGCACAGACCTTGAAAAGCTGATCCTGTGAAGTAACTTCAAATTGATCCCTCAAGGCCGCCCAAGCTTCATGAGCAGTCTCTTTGTCCATGATTTTCTGATAGACTGAATCAGAATCCATACTAGTAATCATCGACTACGCATAGCTATTTGCCTTTCTATAAAGATCACAATCTGCTTTGTGTTTCTTCTTTTCTTCTTCAGAAGCTGCATCATGCAACGGCTCTGGTTTCACTAGCTTATTATCATTACAATCTATAGCTCCTTCATGATAATCAAGCAAATCTCCTACCTTTCTCTTCCAAATCGGCCAGTCAGTTTCTCCTGTTAGAGGTCTGATATGCTTTGCAAACTCCATTCTTTCCATAGATATGCACTCACCAACAAAACCAAATCAACTAAGCACGGCACAAACTATTAACTGAATCTCTAATGCTTAACGTCTCTAGAAGCGTCAGTTCCCATAACCTAATGAATTATTAATACTTGAAGCACATCTTTAATATGTTGAGAAACTTTATACACTTGAATGCAAACACGGGGTAGCGAATACTGATACTAGGTCTTTATCACAAGAGCAATAGGCCTAATAATGAGAAACGGAATAAGAATATCCATGGCTGACACAATATTTGAATACAACTTTAACAAAATAAGTGTAATATCAAAGAAGACAGCATTCGGTAGGTCACCTTCCTCATTACTAACCTACTCAAGTGAAAATGACGAGCAAAGAAATTTATCTTAATCAATGCGAAAAGCTCATAGACGCCAGTAATTTTGCTTTGTGGAAGTTTGATTTATTTATACTGTTTAAAGCTTCAAATCTTGACGGAATCGTACTCGGAACTGACAAATACGATGATAAGAGTGAGGAGCAGCAGAAGAGAGACTGGAAGTTGCGCGACGCTAAAGCGCAAAAATACATAGTTTTCACCATTGAAAAGCGGAACAAATTACACATTATGAACTGTGAAACGTCCGCGGATATGTATCGCAACTTGAAGCTTCTGTTTGATAAGGATGATGTACGCGATAAATGCACTTCTTTGGAGGAATTTTTCACATTCCAATACGATTCAAGCACGGATATGCAAACCAACCTATGCAAGCTGGAGAATGTGGTGTATAGAATCAACCTAACAGAAACAAAGATTAACGACGACATTTAAATCGCGCGTATTTTATCAATTTTACCGAACCATTTTCAACCACATTTTAGTACGGCATGGGACTCCACCCCAACGACTGAAAAAACGCTTGCCAACTTGAAAACCAGACTGATAAAAGAAGAAAAACTCTATGTACCTTCAAGTGCTCCCGTTTCCTTCAAAGCACAGGGAGAAAAGAAGTTTTTTTTTTTCAAAAAAACCAAGCTCTTTCCCTGATCAAAATAGCGAAAAATCGAGAGGCGAAAAATCAAAAAAACAAGATCAAAAGCCCAAAAAGTTCGAACCCTCTGGTTTTTGTGGTAGGGTCAATCATGAAGAGCAGTATTGTCGCTTCAAGAAAACCTATGAAGCCCGAGCAAACAAAGCCAGTTTTTTTAACTACTCTTTGGCAAAAGAAGAGAGTATGTGTGCTCATGAGACAAATACTGCCACAAAGTCAGATAATCAATGGGTTCTGGACTCAGGGTCTACTTCCCACATGTCATGTGACAAAAATTTGCTTACCGACCTATCCATTGCCAATACTGTGGTGCATACCTCAAAAAGGGTCCATCTATGAAGGCAGAAGCTTTAGGACAAGTGGAGGCTGCTAAGTGTACACTCACTGACGTTCTGTATTTACCAGGCCTTGATCGAAACCTTTTAAGCGCTAGTGCTATCATAAACAAAGGTGGTAAAATTGAATTTGAAAATGACTATGTCACAGTCTCAAAACATGATGAAGTCATTCTGTCAGGGAAGAAAGACAATTCAGGGTTGTATCTTGTCGAAATAAACCCAAAAAAGAATCACTTCTCTAAACTGACCACATCTAGCACTATTGGTGACTGGCTTAGGAAATTAGGCCATTTGAGCTATCGGGGCATGGTGAGACTGGCACTTGGGACCAAAACAAGTATTTTGTCATATGTTTGGATGATTTCACCCATTTTACATCAGTATACTTACTGAACAGGAAGAGCGACGCTCCCAGAGCTCTAAAGGAGTACATTGCACAGTCTGAGAATAAGTGGAATTTGAAACTTCATAAGTTACGCTGCGACAATGGAGGAGAATATGTCTTAACCAGCTTCCGAGATTGGCGTGCAGAAAAAGGCATCAAAATAGATTACTCCATTCCTCATACTACACAACTGCAGAACGACTCAACAGATCATTGATGGAGAAAACCCGAGCGCTTCTTTTTGACTCTGGTCTGGGAAATAAATTTTGGGGTGAAGCTCTGTTTACGGCTACTTATCTGCTGAATAGGAGCCCTACCAGGGCACTACCAGATGCTACTCCTGCTGAGATATGGTACGGTAAGAAACCCGATCTTTCTCTGCTCCAGATCTTTGGTTCTGTTGCCTATGCAAAGATGCTCACCTATACAAAGAAACTCGAAAAGCGGTCAAACCAATGCCTTTTTGTTGGCTATGCGTCAAACGGTTTCCGATTGTGGGATGACTTGAGGCAGAGAATCATCACTTCTCGTGACGTTGTGTTTCCAAAAAAACACCCCAGTTTTTTGCAGAATAATCCAGAGAACACCCAACAAATGTTGACCTTCAACAACACTCTGACCTTTTTGGATGATAATGATAAACCTTCTGATGATGACATCGTCCAAAATGAAATTGAGTCTAATGATGGAAGCTCAGATGACGAGAGTTCTTTGGACAATAATGACAACTTTGCTACACCTCCGGAACAGTTTATGGTGGGGCCTACTGCGGAACAACCTAGTGCACAGCAGGAAATTGAAGAGCCATTAGGTCGTGGTTATCGAAAGAAGACGCTACCTGTGAAGCTTCAAGACTATGATCTTTCTACAGATGTTAGTTTGCTTACCTACCAAAAGGCAATATCTGGCGATGATAAGGACAAATGGAGGGAAGCCATACAAGAAGAGATGACAGCATTGGAGGAAAACTCGACCTGGACTATTGTGGACAAATCAGCTGCAGCTGGAAAAATCCTTACTAGCCGATGGGTTGTTAAAATCAAGGACGATGGTCATTACAAGGCACGCCTGGTCGTTCGTGGGTGTCAACAGCGAGAAGGCATCGACTATAATGAAATATTCAGCCCTGTAGTGAGCACTGATTCACTCAGAGCGGTCATCACATTTTCTGCTAGTGCTATCATAAACAAAGGTGGTAAAATTGAATTTGAAAATGACTATGTCACAGTCTCAAAACATGATGAAGTCATTCTGTCAGGGAAGAAAGACAATTCAGGGTTGTATCTTGTCGAAATAAACCCAAAAAAGAATCACTTCTCTAAACTGACCACATCTAGCACTATTGGTGACTGGCTTAGGAAATTAGGCCATTTGAGCTATCGGGGCATGGTGAGACTGGCACTTGGGACCAAAACAAGTATTTTGTCATATGTTTGGATGATTTCACCCATTTTACATCAGTATACTTACTGAACAGGAAGAGCGACGCTCCCAGAGCTCTAAAGGAGTACATTGCACAGTCTGAGAATAAGTGGAATTTGAAACTTCATAAGTTACGCTGCGACAATGGAGGAGAATATGTCTTAACCAGCTTCCGAGATTGGCGTGCAGAAAAAGGCATCAAAATAGATTACTCCATTCCTCATACTACACAACTGAACGGTTCTGCAGAACGACTCAACAGATCATTGATGGAGAAAACCCGAGCGCTTCTTTTTGACTCTGGTCTGGGAAATAAATTTTGGGGTGAAGCTCTGTTTACGGCTACTTATCTGCTGAATAGGAGCCCTACCAGGGCACTACCAGATGCTACTCCTGCTGAGATATGGTACGGTAAGAAACCCGATCTTTCTCTGCTCCAGATCTTTGGTTCTGTTGCCTATGCAAAGATGCTCACCTATACAAAGAAACTCGAAAAGCGGTCAAACCAATGCCTTTTTGTTGGCTATGCGTCAAACGGTTTCCGATTGTGGGATGACTTGAGGCAGAGAATCATCACTTCTCGTGACGTTGTGTTTCCAAAAAAACACCCCAGTTTTTTGCAGAATAATCCAGAGAACACCCAACAAATGTTGACCTTCAACAACACTCTGACCTTTTTGGATGATAATGATAAACCTTCTGATGATGACATCGTCCAAAATGAAATTGAGTCTAATGATGGAAGCTCAGATGACGAGAGTTCTTTGGACAATAATGACAACTTTGCTACACCTCCGGAACAGTTTATGGTGGGGCCTACTGCGGAACAACCTAGTGCACAGCAGGAAATTGAAGAGCCATTAGGTCGTGGTTATCGAAAGAAGACGCTACCTGTGAAGCTTCAAGACTATGATCTTTCTACAGATGTTAGTTTGCTTACCTACCAAAAGGCAATATCTGGCGATGATAAGGACAAATGGAGGAAAGCCATACAAGAAGAGATAACAGCATTGGAGGAAAACTCGACCTGGACTATTGTGGACAAATCAGCTGCAGCTGGAAAAATCCTTACTAGCCGATGGGTTGTTAAAATCAAGGACGATGGTCATTACAAGGCACGCCTGGTCGTTCGTGGGTGTCAACAGCGAGAAGGCATCGACTATAATGAAATATTCAGCCCTGTAGTGAGCACTGATTCACTCAGAGCGGTCATCACATTTTCTGCTAGTGCTATCATAAACAAAGGTGGTAAAATTGAATTTGAAAATGACTATGTCACAGTCTCAAAACATGATGAAGTCATTCTGTCAGGGAAGAAAGACAATTCAGGGTTGTATCTTGTCGAAATAAACCCAAAAAAGAATCACTTCTCTAAACTGACCACATCTAGCACTATTGGTGACTGGCTTAGGAAATTAGGCCATTTGAGCTATCGGGGCATGGTGAGACTGGCACTTGGGACCAAAACAAGTATTTTGTCATATGTTTGGATGATTTCACCCATTTTACATCAGTATACTTACTGAACAGGAAGAGCGACGCTCCCAGAGCTCTAAAGGAGTACATTGCACAGTCTGAGAATAAGTGGAATTTGAAACTTCATAAGTTACGCTGCGACAATGGAGGAGAATATGTCTTAACCAGCTTCCGAGATTGGCGTGCAGAAAAAGGCATCAAAATAGATTACTCCATTCCTCATACTACACAACTGAACGGTTCTGCAGAACGACTCAACAGATCATTGATGGAGAAAACCCGAGCGCTTCTTTTTGACTCTGGTCTGGGAAATAAATTTTGGGGTGAAGCTCTGTTTACGGCTACTTATCTGCTGAATAGGAGCCCTACCAGGGCACTACCAGATGCTACTCCTGCTGAGATATGGTACGGTAAGAAACCCGATCTTTCTCTGCTCCAGATCTTTGGTTCTGTTGCCTATGCAAAGATGCTCACCTATACAAAGAAACTCGAAAAGCGGTCAAACCAATGCCTTTTTGTTGGCTATGCGTCAAACGGTTTCCGATTGTGGGATGACTTGAGGCAGAGAATCATCACTTCTCGTGACGTTGTGTTTCCAAAAAAACACCCCAGTTTTTTGCAGAATAATCCAGAGAACACCCAACAAATGTTGACCTTCAACAACACTCTGACCTTTTTGGATGATAATGATAAACCTTCTGATGATGACATCGTCCAAAATGAAATTGAGTCTAATGATGGAAGCTCAGATGACGAGAGTTCTTTGGACAATAATGACAACTTTGCTACACCTCCGGAACAGTTTATGGTGGGGCCTACTGCGGAACAACCTAGTGCACAGCAGGAAATTGAAGAGCCATTAGGTCGTGGTTATCGAAAGAAGACGCTACCTGTGAAGCTTCAAGACTATGATCTTTCTACAGATGTTAGTTTGCTTACCTACCAAAAGGCAATATCTGGCGATGATAAGGACAAATGGAGGGAAGCCATACAAGAAGAGATGACAGCATTGGAGGAAAACTCGACCTGGACTATTGTGGACAAATCAGCTGCAGCTGGAAAAATCCTTACTAGCCGATGGGTTGTTAAAATCAAGGACGATGGTCATTACAAGGCACGCCTGGTCGTTCGTGGGTGTCAACAGCGAGAAGGCATCGACTATAATGAAATATTCAGCCCTGTAGTGAGCACTGATTCACTCAGAGCGGTCATCACATTTTCTGCTATGAAGAAGTTTAAGCTCATGAATTTCGATAGCCCTGGCTGTTGGAATGAGCGGACGTCATGTCGAGAAACCAACCCAGTCTGACGTGGTAAACCTCAAGCGAACCATCAGGTATGTCCACTCGACGAAAAACTTGGGAATTTCCTACCTAAAGAAGGAAGCCAACGTTCGTCTGCAAGGTTTCTGCGATTCTGACTATGCTGGAGATGAGAGAACCAGAAAAAGTACCACTGGTTTTATAATTTTCTTCAATGGAGGGCCCATCAGCTGGTCGTCCAGACTTCAACCAATAGTTGCCACTTCCTCAACCGTAGCTGAGTTTATAGCTGCGACAGAAGCATCGAAGTCTCTCATCTTTCTGAAGAGCTTTCTGGAAGAACTGGATCTCCTCACAAAGCCTCTCACTACTGCCAAGTTTGAACGGCTTCTAAAAAAAAATTGTTACGTAATTTTTTGAATTTACCTGTCTTATTCTGTTTCATACCTAATTTCAAGATTATCTATTTTCTATACTGTAACTTTTTTTTAAGATGCCAATAATGGTAATTTTGAATCCCTGCGATGTGTGTATCGATCCTACCTATCGATAGTGACCTATTGGAGTATCGATTTCTTCTATCGTTTCTTACTCTCTCTTGCGATGTGATAAGTTCATCAACTTGTTCTTTTCGTGTATTTACACCGTTCGGTAATTACACCAGTTTAATTTCATTTCGTTGAACTGTTTCCACTGAAATCCCACCTCAACAAACTGCTCATTATAAGTTAAAAATGCAAAAATACGGTATTTTATTAATGCTGATTACAAAAAAATATACACAACATTCACAGATCGAATGCAATGAGTACGTTCCTGGTTGGAAGATGCGAATAAACTGAACGTCGACGTGTGTGCGGGGGGGCAATCTCTTGGGCCGCAGGGTTCATACATGACGAGCACGACGCGCGAACCTCTCGACGTGTCTTCCGATCGACCAGTGTGCGTCGGGCCTAAGAGAGTATATCGTTGAAAAACGACTTTCATTCCATGTAAAGGAGATCACACTGAAAATTACCCACTCTACAATGGTTTATCACACAATGGACCTCTCTGGTGTGAAAAAACCATCATACCCGTACTTTGTTGTCATTTAAGTGATCGAAGAAGAACAACAGTTTTTAAAAAACGCTGAAAGATCAGAAAAGCGTATCATTGTGGTCTCCAGTCCAGAGTAAGTACTCCTACTTACTTACCGTAAAAAACTACGGTTTCGAGGACCATTCATTTTTCATTATTGAGAGGGCGGTGCACCGGAATTTCGGATTTAGAACCAACGCACATTTATAACATAAAAAATCAAAATCTGGATAGCCCCTACTATACTGTTTATTATGAAAAATGGATGTTTGAGATTTTTGGTGATCTAGGCGTGTGGGGTGTCACATTCGACTGAATTTTGGACGCAAAATCCAATGGGACGGGTCCCGGAACGACGGCGCCCACCGGAAGAGGTTATGGGTCAAAATGGTAATATCTATCTACCTATTTCGAACGTGGGAACATTGATTTCTGGAACCTAGGCGTGTGGAGTAACATTTTTCTTTAAATTTTGGGCGCTAAATCGATTGAAGTGAGCCACCATGCGCCTGGTCCGAGGAATTACCAACCCTTGTGAAAGAATTTGCAGCGTTTTGGTTGGTTTTTCCTTCAATAATCAACCTATGTTTTCATGCAAAAGGTCAACCTCTCTGATTTAAAATGTTTTTCTGGACGTTTCAAGGTGGCTAGATCAAAAAATCTGCAAATTCTTACACACGGGTTGGTTAGTCCTCGAAAATTATACCCCACTCGCCTAGATCGCCCAAAATCTCGAAAATCCCTTTTTCAAGAAACACATATTGACCTTTACCCCGCCTGACCCAAATTTCAGATTTTTAGAAAATTTTCTTCTACCGAAAACAGTGCGGACGGTGGACGTACATTGACCTTTTTTAATCTAGACACCATGAAACGTCCAGAAATTTTTTTTGAGCCGAATCGGAGAGGTTTACCTTTTGCATGAAAACATAGGTTATTCAAAGATATATTATTAGGATTATTTAAGAAACCAAAAAGTCAAATGTCCGTCCGCCGTCAAGTTTTTTTTTTTGGTAGTAGACAATTTTTTAAAAATGTGAAATTTGGTTAGGGGTCTGTACTCGGTTTTGGTCGGTCCTCGAAAGTTTTCATTCCGATCGGACCAAATTCGGGAGGGTTAGGGGACAAAATGTGTACTTCGAAAAATGGATTTTCGAGATTTTTGGCAATCTAGGCGTGTGGGGTATCATTTTCCAATAACTTTTGGACGCTGAATCGATTGGATTGGGTCCAGGACCCGCCACACCCACTGTCTCTCCCGTTTTCCCCACGTTGAAGAAATTAGTCTCCATGCGCGTGGTCCGAGAAATAACCAACCCGTGTAAAGGAATTTGAAGCGTTTTTAATACAACTCTTTTGGCTAAAATGAGTTTGGACCAACAACTGAAGCTCACAGTGCAGAATTTCACATTTTTCTGAATGATTCAATTGACTTTTTAGCCCAGACGGGGGACTTACTCATTATTATTCAATTATCTTGAATATTGTATACTCATTATGGTGAACAATTTTTTTTAATGCACTGTGAAATTGTCGTTTGGACTAGTATTTCGAATTGGCTATCAACACAATATGACGTTATTATCTAAATGGAATAACTAACCCGATATCGCAGTCGCATACCAACTCCGAGCTGTGAATATTCATTTCGACCAAGAACACCGAATGGGGAACGTTAGGTCGTGCTACATTCGAAGGGTTGTTAACAGTCTTCAAAGACGAACTTCTCAAATCCAATGTAACGTTTCTCAGATAAGACGTCCTGAAGATGGAAGATCCTAATGAGTCTACGCTGGTGTTTTCCAGGGAGAACCTGATTGACGGTCTTGTCGAGCCCTGAAAATGAATTACAGGAAGGGACATTACAATGTTATCATCGCCTTTTGGTTGGTTATTCCTTGAATAATCAACCTATGTTTTCATGCAAAAAGTCAATCTCTCTGATTCATCCATAAATAAATTTCTGGGCGTTTCAAGGTGTCTAGATCAAAATAAAAAAAATGTCCGTCAGCCGTCCTTGTCGATTCTGGTTGTAGTAGAAAATCTGAAATTCGGGTCAGGGACCCGTTTCCGGCTTCAGTTGGTCCTCGAAACTCTTCAGTCGGATCCGACCAAATTTGGGGGGGGGGGGGGGGGATAATGTGTATTTCGAGATTTTTGGAGATCTAGGCTTGTGAGGTATTGTTTTCGACTAAATTTTGGTCGCTGATTCGATTGGAATTAGTCCCCATGCTCCTGGTCCGAGCAATAAACAACCCCTGTGAAAGCAGTGTTTTGTCTTTCAAAGTCTCCTATACAATGATCTTTCATTTCCAGTCTCGTGTTTTTATGGAGGAGCTAGTGTATGGAGAGGTTGACTTCAATTTAATTGAGTTGTAGACTATCGTAGGAACACCTTGTACTCACTTTGAGAAGCGAGTCAGGAATGCTTTTTAGCTGGGTGCCTTGCAGAGTAATGTGATTTATTTTCGGAGAGAGCGGGCCTTGCATTTCCTCTCCTATAGACGACGACCCAGGCTGAAAGTTACGATAAAATTCAAACAAATTTAACATAAGCGAGCACCAATTTTGAGCGATGCTGTCGTACAACGTTGTTAGGTGAAATAAGCGGGAGACCGGATTCGAGGGTCCGTTACCTTACCTCATATATCAGGTGTCGGAGGCCATAATTTTCACTAACCCACTGAGGGATGTTGAATCTGGCCACTTGCTTGAAGTTGCTGAGGATTAAAGTCTGTAGGGGAAGTTGACCAAGTGAGTCAGTCTGAAAAAGAAGCAGAAAATTTGACTACATGACTCGAGGAACATGAAATGATAATAACACAGTTAACTTGAATGTGTCTTATTGTAATGAGCATCATCGTGAAAAAACTGCCTCGAATATACATAATTTGCTTCTTCCTCATCACACTCGAATTTTATGAAGGGGCGAAAAGTATCTAAACATAAAAGCCCATTGAAACAAGGGCTTTGTGGCCTGACTCATCACGGTTGAAAGAGGTTTTTCTTCCTTTTTAACGAAGGTCTTTCACAAAACTTCAATCATTGGTTTTTCTTAGGAACTACGCGGATTGCTTTGTGTCCCCCTCAGAAATCTGAATTGTGTGGGATTGTGACTTTGGCCGTGTAGGTATTCTAATTATTCATCCAGTTCACAACTAATAACAAATAATGTTTATCTATATGGTTATCTAATAACAAATGTGAATCAATCAACATCAATTGTCAAAGATTTGCCACTCTCGTGTCCTGCTCTTTTCTGTCAAGATCGTACCTCAGAAAGGAGGCAAGTGTTGAAAGTAGCTAAGTAGCACGAGGTAGCGCAGACGTGCTAGATTCTATATTCTGCTTCTGGATTCTTCGATTTCGTAGAAAGTGTACGAAAATGCGAAACTAATAAAAGTGTACTGTTTTCTCTATTTATAGAGAAAACAGTAAACTTTTATTACTTAGTACTGCTATCGGACTGTTTAAGGGACTTCGACTGCGATTGAAAAATTATTTTTGAAAATTGTTGGGGCTACTAATTCTCATATATAAGCAGTATTTATACCAGTAAGTAGGTACCTACATAAAGCAGGACCAAAATGAATTGAATAGCTTTTGACTGATTTATGTCACCGCCGGCCTTACTTTCTGAACTTTTTGTTTGGGAATGTTTCTTTTTGTCCTGAAATGAGTGGAATTATAAGGAAGAAAAAGAAGAATTTGGTTTTTGCTTATTGTCATACCCAGGGAAAAAAAATGTGACAGATCCATAGACACCGCCAGGTTGGTTTACGTCTGCAAACTGAAGTGAATGAACCAACATGAACTGTTGATCATGTTTGACAAGGCTCCGGCCCAAACCGTAAAAGTACCAACGTAGGGCCTGCTCTCTGTGGAGATGTGTGACTTTTGGAAAGCGAGTGCATAGTCGCTAAGGCTGCAATTTCAATTTAAGTTTTTTCTACGTGTTAGAAAATGTCAGCATCGATACTCTCAGTTGTTGGATTACTAATTTTGTAGTCTGGCGGTTAGTAGGCGGTTGGTAACCGACCAAGTAAGGGCCACCCTCATTGGCTGATGATTAAGGCTTCACCATCTCTGCTCCAATTGGGTGACACGCTACTGTCCGCGATGGAGTGGAGAAAAGAGAACCTTACACATTGAGGGAAGGTAACACATGTGAAAAGTAAAGTAAGATTTGTTCGTGTTCGTGTACAGTGTTAATAAAGTTATATTCTTCAATAAGTCTTGTCTGCGCAATAAAACCTTCCAATATCAGTCATGGTCAATAGTTCCATCCGACTCACATCAAATGCCGTCAAGGGGAGATGCCGTATATCCAATTCAGCGAGGTTGTTGAAATAGAAAAAAGTCGAGTTTGATATTGTGTTCATCGGATTAGCGGCCATGTTCAACCGCACTAGCTGCGGAAAAGACGTCATCTCAGGTAGAATATTGTTCGACACGTCAAGCATCTTCAAATCCGTCAAATTCGTTTGGAGATCCGGCGGTATGTAGGCGATCCCGTTGTTAGTCAGTTTCAGAGTCAACAGGAATGGCAGAGGTAGAGCTGGTACCTGGAAAACCGGGTAGTTGAGAAGTAAAACCTCCGGTCAAGGTTGAGAAACGTAAACCATAGTGGTACCTTGCGAAATGGTTCAGAAAATAAAGAATAGGAACAATAGCTTTGAAGCGCTCAACCTTCATTAGACTATGGAGCCTACCCTTGCGTGAATTTGGTAGGTGTGCGTATCATTTCTATTCTGCATGTAATCCAATCAGTTGTACGATATTATCGAAGTATCTTTGGCCCCTTTAGTTTGGCTTTGAAGGAAATCGCCGGCTGAAATTGGATCGTTAGGAAGAGGAAGCTAAGCCCTATCCACCCCAGTCTTGTGTAAATTGGGACTTCGCGCCCCACGGACTCCCTTTTTCAATCCCAACTCATTTAGTCTTTATTGATAGCGTGCGTGGTGTGGTCCCCTCACAGAACAATGTATGGAGCAGCGTTTCCTAATCGAATGTTCTGAAGGCATCCAGAAAGTCAAATTCTCGAGTTTAAAGAATTCATTAAAAACAACGGACTAATTACGTACTATGTTTACTCCAGTTTGTATACTTACATAACTGAGAGATGTGTTTGAGAGATCCAGATGCCTTAAAGAGCGCTCTTGGCCTCGCCAGTCGTTTGCCTCAAATCGTATCCTGTTGTACGAAAGGCTAAGTTTGGTAAGACAGGGGAGACTGTTCAAAGAGTTTCCCAACTCAGTCAATTTATTATCAGAAAGATCCAGGTGCCGGAGCCCCTAGAACAGAAAAGATCCGAATTGATAAGCGATTGAACCCTACTACTAGAGAGACAGTCTCCATCTCCGCATCAGATCCAAACGTATCAATCGCTGCTCTACTAACAGAAAACCTAGACAAGGCCTCCATGGACGGCAAACGAGTTATCTTATTGCTTCTTAAGATGAGCTGCTGAACATGTGCCGCTGTTGACGGCGAGAAGCTCGACAGGGGCACTTTCGTCAGATAATTATAGGAGATATCGACCAATATGGGGGAGGTCGATGTGATAAGCGAATCGGTCAGTAGGTTGAGAGAATTTCTAGAAAAATCCAAGTGTTCCAATCTCGTCGATGAAGAAAACAAACCCGCAGGGAGGTCTTGGATTTTGTTACCATGGATCATGAAAGTCTGAAAAAATGTACGCAACGATGTAATTAATTTCCATAATAAAATGCTAGGAAGCAAAATCACTATATTTATTCCGTCGCGCACTTTAGGTTTTGAACCAGAACCTTTTGACCTATGATATTTTGATCATGTGATTTGGCATCAGATCATTCACCTGCATGAGAGGAAGTCTTCTGAGAGAGTCAAATTCTACGTCCAAATGTTCATTATACGATAAGTCGAGATGTTGCAGGAGTGGTAATTCGGGTAAGACGTCGCGGGAAAGATTTTTTATATCGTTGTGGCTCAATATCAGCTGAGCCAAGGAGTCTTGAACAGGAGAAAAGTAGTCCTGTTTAACAGTATTTATTCTGTTGAATGAGAAATCCAATACCTGAAAAAAGACCGATCGTGGAATATCAATCATCACCCATTTTGAATGGGCTCTTGGTCGTGCGTCGTCTTCGAAACTGTCAATCCCAGTGTACTAATCGTCTTACAACGTCTTACGCAGACAAGTCAGCATTCACACATTTATGCAAAACAAAGCTTTCAACTTCACTATCTACTCGTCATTCAATGGGTTACATTGGAAAACTTACTTTTACGGAGCCGTAAAGCAAATAATCGCTCACCGACGAGTTAGGGCTATTCAATGACGTTATCACGTTATGGCTGGCATTAACAACTAAGGATGAGAGAGTCCCCACCTATGAAGAGCGATTAGTTATTTCACTTTTATTTTTACTTGAATACAGGGAGTCCACGAGTTGTTCCCCCCTGAAATCATCCAAATGGGAGTATCCAAAAAAATTGTTTTTCAAATCTCCGTAAGTATATACATTTTTTTTTTTTGCAAGGTTCTCAAATATAATACTTGCGCATCCCACTCAACTGTGCGGCCATTCAAGTGACACTACCTTTCTTATTTTAAGGTAAATTTCCACTGAGCAAACATCGTTTGCGAACGTTTGCGGTTGTTCGCGCGCAGGTGCTCGCGCGCAAAACGTTCGCGAACGCGAAGAGAAGGGTGCTGTTTCCACAGCCCGCGCACGGCCAACAGAACAGTTGTTCTCGAGCAATCGCCGCTGATCCGTATGTTTAGTGCGATCATGGCGCCCGCTTTATCAAAGGTTTTTTTTTAATTTTTTGAAATAAAACTTGTGATTGGGTTGCCACAGTAGGGGGTTCCCCTCATACAATGACACCAAGCGAAGGGACATTTCATTGTCCCACTCCATACTTGTCACAAAATGTTATTATAATAAGAAAAATCTGCAAATTCTTACACACGGGTTGGTTATTCCTCGAATGGGGGAAACAGTGGGTGTGGCGGGTCCCAGACCCATTCCAATCGATTCAGGGTCCAAAATTTAGTGGAATATGATACCCCACACGCCTAGGTAGCAGAAATCCCGAAAACACATAATCAAATAGGGTAATAAATACCCAATTTGACCCATAAATTCTTCCAGTGGGTGCCAATTGTTCTGGGACCCATTTTATTGGATTCAGCGTCTAAAATTTAGTGGAAAATGACACCTTACTCGCCTAGGTAGCAGAAATCCCGAAAACACATATTCAAAATGGGTAATAAATACCCAATTTGACCCATTACTTCTTCAAGTGGGTGCCAATTGTTCTGGGACCCATTTTATTGGATTCAGCGTCCAAAATTTAGTGGAAAATGACACCCCACTCGCCTAAATCACCCAAAATATCGAAAATCCATTTTTCAAAAAACCCCTACCCCCTCCAAATTTGGTCCGATCGGGCTGAAAAGTTTCGAGGACCCATCTCGGCTGGGAACAGACCCCTGACCCAAATTTCAGATTTTTAGAATATTTTCTACTACCAAAAACGGCGTGGACAATGGACGGCGGACGGCGGACGGACATTGACCTTTTTTGATCAGGACATCATGAAACGTCCAGAAAAAAAATTTGAGCCGAATCGGAGAGGTTGACCATTATCATGAAAACATAGGTTGATTATTCAAGGAATAACCAACCAAAACCCGGCACTCAGACGGACAAAACACAGGGTACTGAGCCATCGTGACGAAGTTCGTTGGAAACCGGGGACATGCGCAGGGCGCCTGTTTCCATTGTGCGCGCAGCGAACGCGAATCCCTTTGATGATTCGCAGGAAAACCGACAGCCGACGGATCAACCCCGCGCACGAACGAACGCCGTTCGCGAACAACGTTTGGCGCGGAGGAGTGTTTCCACAGCACGCGCATCGTGTTTGCAAACGTTTGAAGACCCTGTTCGCAGCGAATGTTCGCTCAGTGGAAATTTACCTTTAAACGTATATATCAGGGATCTCGTGGAGGTGCCGGGTTTTGCAAGGGGTCTTATAGTTCAATCTTTTGCCGCGCCTCTTCTTGTGCTTGCGGTCTTCCATCATTGGCATGTAATGAGCTTTAGGGTAGGGGTGGCTGTGGAGCTGTTGGGACTTAGTGCTTAATGTGGTGGTGGCGGCACTTACTCGCCACTTTACTGGGCTTCACTGAACTTACAGGCATTTTGTAGGGGTACCTAAATAGGAAAACACCCTATGTTGCGACAGGTGGGCTGGCACTGTGCCCTCCTATGCCCGATCAAAAGTGTGACATTAAGTGGACTGTATTTCTAAGAATTTAAAGGAAAAAAGGAAAGAAATGAAAAACTGCTTGTGGTGACGGTAAATTAAAATAAATCCTATATTTAATTGAGGTGGGACCTACCTAGGCCTATACCGGCTGCCGGGAAGAATGTAAATTAAAATTAACTTAAATTAGACAATCGCAATGGAACGAAGGCAAAATGTAAGATAAATCAGTACTTGGCGGCGATGAGGTTCGAAGATCGGCGATGGGGACGCGGGTAATGAATGGCGTCCTTGTTGGAGTGGAAATGAGCTGATGAGCCGACTGAGGAGATGAGCCGAAGGAAATATTGATATTTGGCTCACCTCACGTTGGTACTGGTACCTCCTTCGAATTGGTGCTCTTGGAGCTTGCTCGGACTGTAGATGAGCCGAGACGAGGATGGAATCCACCAGTTTGTAGAATAAAACGAATTATATCGTTTTACGGGCTGCGCAGCGGCTTGTGTATCTTCCTCTTAGTTGAAACGGAACGGAACTGAACGTTGAGATGTTCAAAAAAACGGTAAAGGCGATGGAAGGCAGGGCGTGTCTGAGGTGAAGGGAGGAAGCTCTGGGGTCGATGGACTCCAATAACAACTACCTGATCAAACCTAACATTCCGCCCACCAAAATTTTACAAAAATTTTTAGTTGGTCAAGGAGGAAGACGGAGGGGGGTTTTTGGAGTGGTTGTGGACAGGAGTGAGAAAAATGACGTTGGCTGATGACCTTTTATATGTTCCTGTTGAGGTCTTGACTGTGATGACTCGAACTACACCATCCGACCCAGGGTGGACTTGAGTTATTCGGGCAAGTGGCCACTTGAGTGGAGGCGTATCAATGTCTCGAAGCAGGACAAGATCCCCTATGGCAAGGTTCCTCGAAGGCTTAGTCGATTTTGCCCTTTGTTGGAGTGTGGACAAATATTCGTTTCTCCAGCGCTGCCAGCATCGTTGGACCCGTTGTTTTACTAATTGCCAGCGCGAGAGAACGTTTTCTCTGCAGTCAAGGAGATCATACTCAGGGTTGGCAATCAGGGGTGCTCCAACTATGAAGTGTCCCGGGGTCAGTACATCGAGGGAGTCTACATCGTTGTACAAAGGGCAGAGCGGCCGAGAGTTGAGGATGGCTTCAATTCTGGAAAAGATTGTGGTGAGTTCCTCAAAGGTGAATGGGGTCTCTGTTGAAGTCACATATATTGAGGACACTGAATTTAATCTCCTCTAATATTATGATTCGGAAATAATTAATATTTGCCGTGAATCGAGTGACGAAGATAAAATAAAATAAATATAAAAAATTGGTGCCTCTTTACTCCCTGGATTTCATGGAAGATAAAAAACAATGTGATGGAATATGGTCTTCAACAATCGATATAATATACAATCATTGAAGAAAACATGATACAATTGCAGACCAATACCTTAATCGTAAAGGGGTGAAATTATGTATTGGGGGGAGAAAAATTAATGTTCTTCGTATCGCAAAGGGAACACAAAACGGGCCGGGAATTGACGTATCTGACGGTCTCGGCGAATCGTTGTTGTTGAGGAAAGGAATTAAGGGAAAAAAGGAATGAGCTCTTTACCAAACGGAGAGATAACTCACGTTCCCGATGATGAAGTGGTAGGTTGTTAACGAAGGTCCAACCGACCCGAGTATGTAGAACGGCTCGTTTGTCCTGGGTTCAAACGACGTCGTTGGTGGCTGATATTTGTCAGTAATTGTGACTGAGCAAACGTCTTAGCACTGGGGCAAATTTGATGGTAATTGTGACCAACAAATTCTTGGGTGAATCACTGCTTTGGTAGCCAATAACCCGAGGTGCGCGACAGTTAATGGCTGGCTTGAGACTGACGAAGTGGTGGGGGGAACATGAGTCGCCCGCGAATGAAGGAAGTAGGGAAGGTGGGCGGGAAGGAAAGCGTCGACGTCTTGAAGTTCACATCGGCGATCTTAACAGTCTCGGAAACTACTTTCTTTAAGATCCCTTTCGCTGCTTTCACTCCAGCCTCCCAGATTCCACCAGAGTGGGGGGAGAGTGCTGGATTGAATGACCAGTCAATCCCTTCAATGGCCATGCGCTGATGAATCTTCTGCCTTGATTGCTCCTCCTGAAGCCATGCTATCACTTCGCGCAACTCCCGAGCTGCTCCCACGAAATTTCGTCCATTGTCTGAGTAAATGTGGCAAGGTTTTGAACGTCGAGCAATGAATCGATCAAGGGCAGCTATGAAGGCTTCTGTTGTGCCACTTGAAACAAGCTCTAGATGTAGAGCCTTTGTGGAGAGGCAGACGAACAAGCAAAGGTATGCCTTTGATAGAGCTGCTTTGCGACGGAGTGAAGCACGGATCATGAATGGGCCTCCATAATCAACCCCAACATTGACAAATGCTCTGCCCTCTGAGAAACTAGAGGCTGGCAGAGTGCCCATCTTTGGAGCCTCAGGTTTGGGATTGGTCCTGAAGCACTTCAGGCATTTATGGATCCTTTGTTTGATGATGCTGCGAGCAGAGATGATCCAGAATTGACCTTGAAGGAGATTCTGAAGTGGTGCCGGGCCTAAGTGTAGGTGAGCAACATGGTAGTGGTCAATTAGCAGATGCGTGAAATGGCTCCTGTGTGGTAGCAAAATGGGATGTTGTTTCCGGTAAGGCAGAGTAGAGTTGCTGAGCCTGCCGCCCACCCTGATCACTCCATGTCCATCTAAAAATGGGTCCAAATGGTTAACCTTGGTGGTCTGCAGGAGCTCCACAGACTTGAAATGTTGGGCCTGAACAAACCTGATGATAGCAAGCTGGGCTTGATGCAACTCTGAAACTTAAATTGGCTTCTGATTGGTCTTTCTTGTCTTCAGCCAGGCTGCGTACCTCCTGAAGATAGCACATACCCGAAGCAGACAGAAGTATGATGAGAAATGCTCTATCAGGTTTGTCATGGCGGTGGAGTCTGCAGTGAGCATAGATTGGTAAGATGGTTTGATCTCAGGGTCCCCTGGCAGTGGCTTAAACAACTCAGTATTGGCGAGTGTGGGCCAATTTTCAGGTTCAAGGTGTAGCCATGGTGGGCCATGCCACCAGAGGCTGTGACCTGCCAAAATGGGAGGGTCCAAACCTCTGCTAGTGCTGTCCACTGGGTTGTCTTCTGACCGGATGTGACGCCATGCAGTTGATTCAATTACTTCGTTGATTGCCACCACCCGATGGGCCACATAAGTCTTCAGCACATTGGGTGTCATCCTTAACCAGCCAAGGACAACAGTCGAATCGGTGAAAGTGTGACGACTGCCGATGGCAAAGTTATTCAAAAACGGTTGAACAGAAGTGAGGAGATCCGCCAACAACAGAGCTCCACACAACCACATCCAGTCGGGGCACTGTGAGGGCCTTTGTTGGGGCCAGTCTTGTTTTGGCCTTTATCAAAGATATTTGTACTGAACCATTGGACAGTTTGGTGTGAAGGTATATGGCTGCCGCATAGCCTTTAATAGATGCATCGCAGAAACCAAGGACTATAGTTTCTGGGGCGTTGAAGGCGGGAACCAGACGAGGAATCCTTATATCAGACAGAGTGTGGAGTTTTGAGATGAAACGCCCCCATTGTTCAGCAATTGGCTCTGGGATGCGCTGGCCCCAATCGCACCTTTCTAACCAGGTCTCTTGAAGAATAGTTTTGGCAAGGAACACTACAGGAGCCAGATAGCCAAGGGGGTCATATATTCTTGAAATGGCGGAGAGAATTCCTCGTTTAGACATGATCTTAGGAGGTGGGTCAATGCAATACGTGAAGACGTCTTCCTTGGGGCAGTACTGCATGCCTAATATTTTGACAGTGTCGTCAAGCATTGTGTCAAGTCTGCGGGTTGAGTTATCAAATTCTGGTGATGGTTCAAGTAACTCTATGTGATTACTTGTCCATTTACTGAGCTGGAAGCAGCCCTTCTCAAGCAACTCAACCAGTTCCTGCTTCTTCTTGAGGGCTTCTTCGGAGGAATGACCTCCACTGAGTACATCATCAACATACGTTTCTTCCAGTAGGGCGTGGGAAGCTAGAGGGTACATTGAGCCTTCATCCTGGACAAGCTGGTTGACAACTCTTGAAGAAGCATAGGGCGACGATGCGAGGCCATAGGTGATGGTACAGAGCTCATACTCCTGCACGGGTTCGTCTTGGTTGAACCTCCTAAGGATGTGCTGATAGACTCGGTCTTCAGGGGCTACTTCAACTTGTCGAAAGTGTTTGACTGAGTCTGCAGTAAATACTACCTTGTACTTCCTGAAATTTAGGAGGATGTTAGCAATGTCACGCTGGAGTTTGGGACCCACCATCAAGTGATCATTGAGGGATCCATCTGGAGTGAGAGCTGATGCATCAAACACCACTCGGATTTTCATCCTGCCTGAGTCATCTGTTTTTACTACTGGATGGTGTGGGATGACATATTTGCCTGGAGTGGTAACCTTTTGCATATGGCCCAAATCTAAGTATTCCTGCATGAACGCGTTGTATTCCTTCCTGAGAAGCGAGTGTTTGCGCAACTTGTTTTCTAAATTCAGGAAGCGCGAGAGCGCCTGTTGTTTGGAGCAGCTCAAATCCAAGTCTGGGGTTTTTAAGGGTAGGCGCACTACGTAGCGTCCCGACTGGAGTCTGGAGTGAGTGCTGATGAAGTGTTGTTCACACTCTCTGTCCTCCTTAGATAGGAGAGGCTTCACCTGAACTTCTTCTATTTCCCAGAACCTATGGATTGAAGCTGAGAGGTTGTCACTCAGAACGAAAAAACTGGAGGCAACTTGAGACTCTGATCCTCTGATTCGTCCGGATACTACATATCCGAAGACAGTGGGAGTTAGTTTTGGCTGGTTTGAATCAATGGTGATAGGGGCTCCATTGATAACCTCGCAGTAAAGGTCTGCGCCAAGGAGGAAATCGATTTGTGCCGGTTTCCAAAATTTGGGATCAGCAAGGCTGAAGGACTTCAGTTTATTCACGAAGGCTGCTGGCACCAGGGAGTGAGGCAACTCATTGGTAATGCTGGTGACAGCAATGGCTTCAGTGGTAAGAACACATTGTTGGTTTGGAGGGCTTATCTGGCATTGAACTTTGCCCTTGAGGCCATGGAGTGTGGTTTGTCCGATGCCAGAAATGTTCTTGGAACAATAAGTTGGTTTTAGGCCAAGTCGCTGGACACATTTATTTGTGATGAATGAGAGCTGGCTCCCACTGTCGAGCACCATTCAGAGAGGTTGCAATTTTCCACGTGCGTCCCTGACAAAGCCTACAGCAGTCCCCAGAACTACTTCTCCTTCTTTGGCCGCCCCACTGAAATATGCCCCAGCATTAACTGGTTTGTACGACTGGGCTGATGAACTTGGGGCTTTACTGCGATCACTTTTAGGGTGAAGCCACGTGTGATGCCTGGAATCACATCCTTCGCAATTTCTTTGAGAAGGGCATTTTCGAACCACATGATCGTAGGAGAGACAATTTTCACAGCCCTTAAAATTCTTCAGCATGGCTGAGCGGGCTGCCGGAGAGGCATCTCTAAACTTTGAGCATCCATACAGTGAATGATTCGAATCGCAGACTATGCAGGGTGTTCTCTTCTTAAAAAGTTTACTATGACTGCTTTCATGTTTCATGTTGGTCTTCTGGGCTAAGGGTTGACTTTTGTAGGTGGTGAGAGAATGGCTTATTTGGTGTTTTATATTGATAGTGGGAATTGTTTGCATTATCAAATGGGGTTTCCAGGCTCAGTTCGAGAGTTCGGCGTTCTCGTCTCACAAAATCCACTAAATCAGAAAATTTTGGATATGCCACTTTGTCGTAATCCCTTTCGAATGCAATTCGAGTTGCCGGGTCAAGAAGGCGAATCGCGAGCGAGAATAAAAGAAATTCATCGGGTGAAGGTATCATGAGCATCTTGAATGAAGTTACATTTTCCGAGATCGTCGTCAGAAAATGGGACAGGGATTTTACGGTGGCCTTTCCTGTCGCTGGTTTTGCCTCAATCAAGGGCTTGAGATAATTATTTGCCAAAAAACGCGGATTATTAAAATTCTCCATCAGAGAATCCCACGCTTGGTTGTAGCTTTTCTCTGTGAATGGAATGGCCTTGAGAATAGCCTTGGCTGAACCCGACACAGCCCCAACTAAATAATGGTATCGCTCCATATCAGTCAACTTGTTATCCGGATCATGAATCAAGGAGAGGTAGGTATCTCGGAATGCTACCCAATTTGAAAGCTCCCCATTGAAGTGGGGCAATTTAATCTCAGGAAGTTGCTTGCGGAAGGATCTCGAAAAACTTTCTGACGAATCATTCACAGAATGAGGGGTCGACGTGGTCGTTGGTGCCGGAGTGGGAGTGGGATTCATGTGGTGCTGAAAAATTGAATTTGCTTCGATATAATACCTCTTGGTGTTGGCCGCAAGAGCTCTGTCCGTTTCTGTTGGAACCCCCGCCTCCTGTGAAGCCATCAAGGTCTCCCACAAAGTCTTGAATTCAGTATAGTATGGCTTTAAATCGACGAACATCCCTTTAAATGTAAAGAGAGCTGAGGGATCCGATACTATTTTTCGACCTTGTTCTACTATTTCCTTGATATTCGCATGAATACTCGTCAACTCCTTCCTCGTCGTTTCAGCCGTGCTCGTCATTGTACGATATAGAGAAGTAATCGGGGTGGAAACAAAGAAAGGATTCAAGGAATCGATGAATTATTGGGAATATAGGATTGTGGAAGTTTCCTACCTAAGTGGGACGGAACTCGATCGATATTCAAAGGAATATAAAACTGAGTGAGGAATATCTGAAAATGGCATACAAATCAAATCATAAACAAAACGAAGAAAACGAACAAAGTGCTAAAATTGAATTGATAGGATTAACTCAATTTATAAATAGAACATTAATCGACTGGGTTAATAACTGGGTTAATATCCGGCCACTCGACGGACCATATGAACCCAGTTATTGAAAAGTTTAACCCCCTACCTGTGAAAAATTTAACTCTAAAAACTCGCAGATCCAGGGATGAAAATAATATACGTTCTTTCGCACGTTACTCCATTTTACTTCTCACGAAACACACTCCAGCAGAAAAACTACAACATCGATCTAAAGATACTCGTATAACATCGATACACATCAAGGTTACCCCAAACATATCCCTTTATTGCCGCAAGGGCGCTAACGTTGCACAGGTACTCACTTTTCACATCCTCCCACCTAATTTCTTCAAGAAGAAATTACCAGTGTAAATCTACACACTACAAGTCAAGTCTCACTGGTGTCTTCACGATGCGACCATGTAGAGTCTGACGTATTTCAGCTTCAACCAACGTAGGATCCACGCCTAGGTATTCATTTTCTACCATTGGTGAAGTTTCTTCATCACAGATTTCTTGATTGATAGATCCTCTTTCATTTTGTTCCAACTTCTTCTCCCAAAGTCCTTGCATCATCAATTTGAGGCTTAGAGTTACTGGTATTGTAAATCCAATGGGGTTGTAAATCCTCTGAGCCATGGAAAACACAGTTCTCTTTGTGTAGTAGCTCGTTCTAGCCCATTTCTGCCACCAATCCATATTTAGGCTCAATGCATCCTCCTCGCGATGCCACTTCATACCCAGCATGCCTGTCATGGGTACAGAACTGCCGTCTTGGGTGTACTCCCACCCTCTAAGGTTTGAGGGATGGCCCAATGTTTTGACAGATGCATCAAAGACTGGACGAACCTTGGTTGTTGAACTAGAGGTTTTCACAACTGGTTGATGGGGTAGATAATGCCCCTTTCCATCATCCTGAATCTCTTCAATGATGTTCAATTGCAACCACTCCTTGAACACGGCGGCATAGTCTTTAAAAAGTTGGTCCTTTAGTTGCATTTTTCTTGTGGTTTGACCAAGTCGAGCCTCAGCAACTCCTCGGTTGGTCGGTAAGTCATGCGCAACTTCAGTCCATGGCAGCCGAACTCGATAACGCCCTCCCACAAATTCCACTGTATTCTTGAAGTGATCCATCACTAGCATCACGGTCCTTTTTTTCAATAGGATCAGAAATACCAATAGCCTCCACCTTCCACAAGTCTGTCACATCACCTGCTGTGATGGTAGCCATTGTGTAGATGGTAGCCAGGACAGAAATAGATGGAGAGGTTAAATAACTTTTCTTTGTAGTTCCCAATAGAGTCCAGCCAAAAAGTGTTTCCACAGCAACAATTCCTGAAGATAATATCTTGCGTGTTCCAGCCCAAATCTCCCCTGCTATGTCTGCTCCTATGAGTATGTCAATAGGGCCTCCATTGTCCTCAATCAGGGTGATGTTCAACTGACCCAATTCAGATCTGACAGTAGCATCCGGTTTGGAAGTGGGAATAAACGCTGCTATATTCCCTTGTCCCAATGCTGAGAAATTACACGCGTAACTATTTGATAAACCTCTCAAGTGTAATTTATAACACGGATGTTTGACTTGTCCAATACTATTACCACCAAACAGACAATGAACAAGAGTCTCCTCACCAAGCGGTTTGAACCCCATTTCTTGGGCCAACACATTCAAGACATAGCTTCTCTGTGAGGCGCTGTCAATTAACACTCGAACTTTGCGTTGAAAATCCCCATTGTACAGCATAGCCGTGAAAGTCTGCAAAAAAAAAACCTCACTGACCTGAGAGCCACCAACAGTAAGGTTATGATTTATTGACAGAAGATCTGATTCTTGTACAGCCTGTTCATCGAATTTCTTACTGCCAGATTTATGACTGGGTGTGGTAGATTTCTAAGGACACAGAAGTTCAACATGTCTTCCTTTGCAGTCACCACACTTAGCTCGACACCGGTAAACAGGATGATCAAGCTGGGCACACCCAAAACATGCTCTGGCTTTCCTAAGTGCCTGTTTCTTTTCGTCCAGGGTCATATTCCGCGCCTTACGACATCCAGCAGAAACATGAGAGTCCCCACAAAACACACACACAACAGAGGAACTTGCATTGGCTAGATCTGAAGCTGTTGGACGAGGCTCCCTTTTGAACTCCTGAAATCTTCTCTGATATCCTTTGGCAGGTCCCGATCTCCCATCCAGTCCACCTCCATGCGCCATTGTAACTCACTCTACAGCCTGAACCTCACTCTTTAGGAACTGCATTAGACTTTTCATCTGGGTTTCCAGAGGAGCGGAGTGGTCAACATTGGAGCGCTGCCAAATCTTCAAAACGTCATGGGGGAGGCACGATTCCACCAGAGGCAACAAAATGGCGGCATAATTGTCCGAAATTATTTTAAGGGTTTCAAGCGCCCTTAGCTGAGTTTCCAATTTATCACATAATGAACAAAGGCTCATGTTCCCACTTCCACTCACCAGCTTCAGAAGTTCCCTGATGTAGTGCTCAACCAACAAATCATCACGACCAAAACGACTCTTCAAAGCCTCCAGAGCATTGGCGTAGTTTTCCAAAGAGGCAGGGAAACTGTCCACTGCAACACGAGCACAGGACTTGGGTACTGTAGCCTGTCGCAGGTACTGAAACTTCTGTTGATTAGAGAGGTCTTCATTTGCATCAATTTCGGAAAATTGAGCCCCAAAAGTAATCCAGTCTGATATTTCACCACCAAATTTCATGAGTTCTAATTTGGGTAGGTTTAGCTGAGCTCTATGGTGATTACACGAACTTCCACTCACTCTACAAGCATCACCTGCGACTGGCACAACAGCAGGTAGACTCTTGAGCACTTCATACCTTGCCTTTGCGTTATGAAACCTCAGACTGTACTCATCAGAAGCAAGAAGTTCAGCTTGGATGTTAGTTTCTACCTCATCCGAAACCTCGGCACTCTCATTGTACATAACTTCTAGAATCTGTTCATCCAACAAGGCCATGGTTGTAAAACGACCTTCAACTACAGCGAAATGTCCAGCAACGTCCGCCATATTGGGTGGTTCCAGGGCTAAACTGGCATCGAATTTCTCCAAAGCTTTAGTAAACGCAGTGCGAAAACCTTTCCTCTTCTTCGTCAAAAGGTTCAACTTCAACATGATTGTGGTCACTTACGGTTGTCTTGGAAGAGGAGCCAACAAATATCTCGATCTACCAGCAGATATATGGCCTTTCACAGCTAACAAGCCAACGACGACGACACAACCAAGCACTCACTTGTAGACGATTATTATTGCTTCCCAAATGTCCTGTCATGGTTGCCAGATGTGAAAAATTCAACTCTAAAAACTCGCAGATCCAGGGATGAAAATAATATACGTTCTTTCGCACGTTACTCCATTTTACTTCTCACGAAACACACTCCAGCAGAAAAACTACAACATTGATCTAAAGACTACACCCACACAGTTGCAACTCGCGCATCCAGGATCAGGTTCAGCGGCTCACAGCCCGCAAGGACCTGAACTGCCAATGTAGAGGTGGTGCGATATGCCCTTGTCGTTGACAAGAACATGATTCTCTGAACCACCATGTTGACGCTGCATAGAGGACTGCCGGGAGGAAGACTACTTTATAATATCTCAGTCTCTCCTTGTATGTAACAACCCCATGGGGGTCCTGAGATATCCCGCATGGCGCCTGACAGTCGAAGCATTCAGCCTGAGAACGATGCTACATGTGCATTGTGCCTTAGCTGGCGATGCAGTGTGACTCCCAGGTATTTTACTGTCACACTGGCCTGCACCCTGGTGTTACCAGCTCTGAAGCGAGTTGGGTGGCGGGCATCCCCTTCTCCCCGAAACACCAGGGCTTGGGTTTTCTCTGCAGCCATCTTCAAACTGGCTGACCTGCACCAGCTTTCAACCTCCAAGGCGCAGCGTTCGGCGCGTCTTAACATGTTGGCCCTGATGGAGGCTGTGACAATGACTGCAAGGTCGTCCACATTTATGCAACTGGGGGGAAGTCCATTTGTTCCAACGTAGTCAAGAGGCCGCCAATGACCAGGTTCCAGACTGCTGCGCCCAGTACTGGCCCATGTGGACAGCCCCTTGTGATTGGCACCTCCACTGTGCCAGAACTGGACATCATTGCTGCCCTCCTGCCGTCAAAATAGCCCTGCATCAGCCTGTAATATTTAGCTCTCATTCTTTTCAACACTAATGGCCACCACACTGCATTGAAAGCTGCTATGTCAAAAAATATTACAGCAACATATTTTTCTGTGGACTTGCTGTATGCCGTCCGACGTCCACGCCAACTTAGTTGCACCAGTCTCCTGGATGACCAGCACTACAAGGTCTTACAAGGAGGGCTAAGGGTCACTCCCAAACATTCCTGCATTGTATCAAATTGGCTGGAACCTTCCAGCTTGCTTGAGACAACACATCGAGTTCCCAGAACCAGGGAAGACTCAAGAAGGTTCTCGGCCAAGGAAGCGAGCATAAAAAGGGACCGAGGAACGCCACAGGAGCAGTTCAGTTCAGAGTCCAAATATAGACACTTTGCTGTGCCCTGTCATAAATTAGAGCAACAACCGCGTTACAAACGTGTATTGTGCCTTGTGATTGTGTAAGTGTCTGAATGAGGACAGTGTATTTGAGTGAACAATTGTAATAAATTATTTACAAAGAACATAAAATGTTACAGTTCTATAAATCTGAAATGTTAGTCAGGAACTCAATTCCAGGTCTAGTTTGTCCTCAAAACTTCTCAGCCCAATCGACCAAATTGTGGGAGGGAGAGGGGGCTCAAAATGTGTATTTTGAAAAAGGATTTTCGAGATTTTTGGAGGTCTAGGCGTGTGGGTTACTATTTTCCACTAAATTTTGGATGCTGAATTTAATGAGACGGGTCCCAGAACGATTGACCCCCACCGGAAGAGGTTATGGGTCAAAATGGGTGTCTATCTACCCATTCTGAATGTGCGTTTCGAGATTTCTGGTACCTGGGCGTGTGGGGTATCATTTTCCACTAAGTTATGGACGCTGAATCGACTCGAAAGAGTCTCCATGCTGCTGATCCGAGGAATAACTAACCCCTTCTTGTTGACTCCTACTAATTCTGGACGTGTTGTACCTACAACTAGAATTGGCCCTGTGAGTTCAGCTGATGTTGAGAAACGTTCAGCTATGGCCTGCAACTACTCAAACTACTTACTTGTTGTACAGGCGTATAACATGGGAAGGCCCTGTGAAACAATCAGATTATGGCCTCTGGTTTGATCCTGTGATAGGACTAATTCACGTGAAATACCTACACTACGGAGGACACAATAATGGTTGTGAAAGGATGGCTATTGGGGATGGTGGAGGCTGTCCTAGCACACCAGTACAACTCTGATGTATCTATACCTGCTGGATGGATGGTGGGACACACTCGATATTACACACTGATATGACTGAACACAGATTAACAATTCATAGTTTATTGGTAATTAATTTTAGGTGAAATGGTTATAGTATATTTAAAAGTAGAGAATTCCCGATTTCGGAACAGACCCCTACCTCGCCCGAATTTGGTCCGATCGGGCTGAAATGTTTTGAAAACCAACTAAAGCCGGAAACGGGTCTCTGACCAAAATTTCAGATTTTTAGAAATTTTTCTTCTAGCAAAATTAGCGTGGACGGTGGACGGACATTTGCTAATTTTGATTTAGACTCCTTGAAACGCCCAGAAAAAAATTTGAGCCGAATCGGAGAGATTGACTTTTTGCATGAAAACATAGGTTGATTATTTAAGGAATAACCAACCAAAAAGAAACAGACAGCAGAATAAAATTCAGCTCACAAATCCTGCTAAAGACCTTGACTTTATCAGCGAAAATCAGGAACTGAACTCCGACAAGGGTAGAGCTGATCCCACTGATTGCAAGAATAAAGAGAAGAGGGCTGAGATGTGACCCCTGGGGGAACCCAGAAGAAGCAACAAATGGTGCCAAAACTGCACCACGGATTCTAACTGAGGAGATAAGCAGTAAGTCAGCAAGATAACTGCGAATTCACGGCAAAAGTGGATCACAAAGGTGGTGGGATCCAAGGACTTCGAGGATGAGGGAGAGGAGCATCTTGTCAAAGGCCTTAGAAAACTCAGTGCAAATTAGGTCCACCTGATCACCGTCGTTGAAAGCACGGAGAAGGTAGTCTAGAGTGATCAAATTTTCATTAAATTTTGGGTAGGATTTTTTTGATCCCAGAAACAAGTTGATTCAATGAAATTTTTTTTGTTCCCCTACTCCCATTTGGACGATTTCAAGAGAAGGGAAACAACTCGTGGGACACCCTTTATAGGTTTTTTGAGAAAAAAAAATAGAACCGGAGTTGGTACAAATACTTTTCTTACTTGGTCCAGGGATGACATGTGCAGAAACAACAGAGAATTGTAAGAAACGTCGAGAGTCTCCAAGTAGGGGATGTTTTGAAAAGCATCTTCTGCAAGTGCTGTCAACTTGTTCCCTCGAAGGGATAGCCGTTTCAAGGCGGGCAAATTTCTGAAACCTCCAACTTCGACCAAAGAGATTTCATTATCGGACAAATCTATCACCTTCAGGCACATGAGCTCCGAAAACGTACCCTTTTGCACATTCGGAATTTTATTGAACGAGAGAAGGACTTCTTTTAGATTTTTGTGCGCGTTACTCTGCAAACGTAAAAACATTTCCAGTGAGGAGTGAAGGCTAATTTGAACACTATTGTGAATAATTAAATTCTAGGGAGTAGTACTGTATTAATTTTCATTTAGAATGTATGCAAGTGGCATTTTGAACATACATCAAATAATGTATTCGGGAGGGTATCAATAATATTATCGTGAGCATGGAGAATCTCCAGAGAACCTGTCCATTTCACGTCATTCGGTATTTTTCTCAAGTTGTTGTGATTAAGCTGAAACATTACCACATGTGGAAAATGAAATGACTATGTTAGGGAATATCGGAAGCTCAGAAGGAGGTAAAACACACTTTGAGGACAGTCAGTGACGACAATGGTCGCAAAAAGCCACCAGGAAGTGCACCGATTTTCGAACTGAAAGCGTGTGTTAGAATAAGTGTCTCGAGTGAGTGCGAAACCTGAAAATGACGGGATAATAAATTGAAAGAAGGACGATAACTGCTTAAATACCAGTCAACCATATGGAGTGTTGGCTTTACAAACCTCGGCAAACGCGTGGGCGTCTACGCTATTGATCTGATTGTCTGTCAAGTCCAAGGTTTTGATGCCTCGGACATTTTTGAAAATTTCAGCGGTTAACGATTTTATGGAGCTATCTTCTATTTTGAATGTTTCCAGTTCTACGGAAAAGTTTTGCAGTTCGTCCGGGTTCAAGTTGCCCGAAGATGATTGCGAGATGGCTAATGAATGCAAATGAGGTAACCTGTGTATCATACGATAAATTAGTCGTGAGTACGAATTTAAAACGGTCAAAATTTACCTTCCATCCGCAAAACTACAGGAGCGCATACTCTTTTCATAAAAGGTACGCTTACCGTGGGAATGATTGCAACGTCACTGGAGCATTTTTCTTTCCCAATATGGACAATTCCAATAAATTATTATTTGACGGATTATTTTCAGCCGGAAGCATCCATTTGTAGCTCGTTAGCGGATTATGATCAATCCTAAAGGATGTCAGGGAGCGTAATTTCTGAAATAAAAATATATTCCCGGGTTAAGCGTAAGTTGGACAATGTTTTCGTCTCTGCCCTAAGCTACTGAGAAAAAATACTGATCAGTGGGAATAAAATGAAGTTGTTATAGGAGCGTGTCTGTCAAAATACCGTTGATGTTGTTGTTGTCAGAGTTGCTTGTGGGGTTAAGGGGTTACAAAAGAATGAGGTTATTCAAGAATGTAACGTGGAATGTTGGCGACGAATATATGAGTCAAGAGTAATTTGAGTTCTCTGTTCGAAACCCGTTAGATCCGTTGAGTTGAGAAAAATCAATTATAAAACATGGTGGCAGCGTTTTAGTTGATGGTTGGCTCTTGGCTTTAGCGCGAGTTCCGATGTTTTTGTGACGAATTCGTATGTGAGCCGGAATTTGGTTTACAGATCGAGGTACGCGTGATTTCGCTGTAGAAAGTCGGGGGAAACCACTGTAGACGACGACATTAGCTCGTTTCATTTTAATGAAATAAAAAGGCGTTCATACTGCTTTATGAACGAATACTTTCAATAGAAAGAAAGACGGAAAAACTTGTAAAACTCGCAGTTAAGAAACTTGAAACGCATTTACTAATCTGTAAGTAGGACAACAACCCGCCATAGGTTTTAGTCTCGGCTAATAACTCCATGGAGGACGAACTATTAAATCAGTAGCGCTCTCTACATTATTTTGATTTAAACACTCTAAGTTCAAACTAAATTTAACTTCAACACTTTCCCTTGTTTAAATGCAAAATAAACTAAAAGCTTTGTAACGCAGGAAAAATGAAAACATTATTTGAGACCACATCACACAAGTCCCATCCTACCACACAAAATTTTAAAACGCGGCGCCGATATAGGTTTGGTTATGGCATCTGCAACCTGCTGTTCCGAAGATACTTGTTCAACAGCCAGTCTTCCCTCAGTGACATGTTCTCTCACGAAGAAGTGCTTCCTCTGAATATATTTGGTCCTGCGATGGTTCTCCGGATTTTCAGCCAACCTTACTGCCGCTGCGTTGTCAATCTGCAGAACTGGTATCTCTCTCAACTTGCTCATTTGATTCAAAAGACGACTAAGCCAAATAATTTCTTTTAAAGCTTCACTGGCCGCAACCACTGCAGCCTCTGTAGTGGAGTCGGTGACAGAACCCTGGCGCTGACTCAACCAAGAAACAGCAGCTCCTGCATAGGTCACTAGAACTCCTGTTGTTGATCTGCCAGTCTGAATGCAACATCCAAAGTCTGCCTCTGAGTAGCAAGTCAAAATTCCATTCTCTTCATCATGGCGATAGAGCAATCCAAAATCTAATGTACCTGCAATGTACCGGAAAACTCGCTTGAGTCTGCCAATATCTTCAGCTGTTGGGTTTTCCAGAGATCTAGATAAGAACCCAACTGCATATGCCAAATCAGGTCTGGATCCCAACATCAGATACATCAAGGATCCCACAGCTTGCCTAAATGGGTACTTCTGTTCTGTTTGAATTGCTTTCCCTGGTTCTGAACTTACTATTGGAGTTTTAACTGGCTTACATCCAATAAAGTTGAACTTCTCAAGGATTTTTCGGGCATAGGATTCTTGACACACCGTTTTCCATATAGAAATGCTGTGGAAACATCAAATTGGACTAAATGCATCTTCTCTAATGCTGCAACACCAAGCAAGAGGAGAACGGTTTGCAACTTAACAACAGGGCTGAAGGTCTGGCTGTAGTCAATGCCCTTTTTCTCTGATCATAGCCCTTTGCCACAACTCGAGCTTTGTGTTTAGAAACTGAGCCATCTGAATTGAGCTTCAATCGATAAACCCATTTACAGGGTATAGCCTTTACACCAATAGGCAACTCAACCAATTTGAACGTTTGATTTTCTCTTAAGGAAGCCATTTCACTATCCATAGCTTTCTACCACGATGCACTGTCACGTGGACATTGATAGATACTGATAATAAAATTGGTGGGGAAACGGTTTCCTCTAAATGGGTATTTTCCATCAAGGAGAGAGACAACCAAAAATTATACAAAGCTAGGCTTGTAGCCCGTGGCTTTTCATTAAATGATGATCCGGAAACTATTTATTCTCCAGTAGCTAAACATTCGACTTTGCGTACTTTCATATGTATTGCAAATCAGTATAATATGAATGTAGCTTCCTTCGATGTCGCCACAGCGTTTCTCTATGGAAACATAGGAAAGGACAAAACTATTTATATGCAGCAACCCCCAGGGTTTGAAATTGAAGGAAAAATTTGTAAATTGGACAAAGTTATTTATGGTCTACCTGGAAGTAGTAAATGTTGGAATATTGTACTAAACGACTTTCTGCTTTCCAAAAATTTCGTCCGTTCCAAAAATGACTTATGCTTATATTATCGCAAAACTAAACATTCTAAAATCTATATATTAATATATGTGGATGACATTTTCATGATTTATGACAACTCACTTGAATTGAATAAGATTAAACAAGATCTTTCTTCCCGTTTTCAAACTTTCAGATTTAACTAAATCAAATAAGTTTCTTGGAATCGATATAAATTGGGATAGAACAAATGGCAAGGTTAGCCTATCACAAGAAAAATATATTGATAATGTTCTACGGAAATTCCGCATGCTTGACTGTAACCCAATAGCAACACCCATGGAGGAGAATTTACATATTGATCAAAATCATGACCCTAACAAAATAACTAAAAAGCCATTCAGGCAATTACTTGGATATCTAAATTTTATCTCTACTATGACTAGGCCAGATATTTGTTTTTCAGTAAATAAATTGAGCCAATTTCAAGACTCACCTACTGATGAAATGTGGAATTATGCGAAGCGCATTTTGCGCTACCTGGAGGGTACAAAAAATATTGTTCTAACTTATTCTCGATCCAATCAATTTAATTTGGAAGGTTTTGTTGATGCTGATTTTGGTATGGACAGTAACGATCGCAAATTCAGAACTGGTTTTATTTTCTATCTAGGCGGAAATGCAATCTCTTGGAAATCGAACAAACAAATTACTGTAGCTATAAGTTCTGCTGAGGCGGAATATGTTGCTTTATCAATATCTGTAACAGAAGGGCTTTGGATCAAACATCTTCTAACTGATGTAGGAATTGATATAGGTCCGATTAAAATGAATGAGGACAACAAAAGTGCTATTTTGATCTGCCATAATAATGATAACAATAAGAGGAGCAAACACATAGATGTTAAGTATAGATTTATAAATGATCACGTAGAGAAGGGTGATGTCAAAGTAGAATACATTCCTTCTCAACAGCAAACCGCTGATATATTGACGAAACCATTAGGGTCCAATTTGTTTGTGACACACAGGAATAATTTGGGTTTGCAATTAATTTGAAAAGTTCTTTTGATTTATTTTTATGATGTATGTATGTGTTATGATACACAGAACGAATTTAAGTTTTCACACCTTGAAATATTCTTATGATATATGTTTAGTTTGAATTGTTGATGACGATTTATAAGATTTGTATATTGCCAAAATGTGTTTACTTAATTCAAGAGGTTTAATCTAGTTTTTGTTTGTTTTGTAAATTTTAGAAGAGTTCATCTTATATGACAGTAGTTTGTGTTCGGTGTTTGGTATTATATTGGTATTATTAATTTGGTAATTTGATATATTAAGAGAGGGGGAATATTGAGCAATAAAAATCTTATATTAAGAGAGGGGGAATATTGAGAAATAAGGATAAGGTCTAGCAATGTTTTGACTTACTGCCGATAGAGGCGGGGTTGAGCTTCTCCACCCCTTTTTAGGTTGTGGTGTGTGTCTAGTGAATACAAGTATGTTATATGGTGTGCTACAGGTTGTCTCGTCTCTATCCCGATCCATCGGCAAATATTAAAAGAAACTATCATTTGAAAAAATCAAACAGATTCTTACCTCATCACCTTGTTTGGAAATGTTTGATTCTTCAAAGGAAACAATATTATCAGGTGATGCATCAACCCAGGGCCTAGGGGCAGTCTTACTTTAGCTGGAGGGTTACAACAAGAAACCTGTTGCATACATACGAGTATCTTGAATGCTTACATCCGCAGAGAAAAACCACGCAAACATTGAAAGAGAAGCCTTGGCACTGACATGGGCTAGTGATCAGCTGAAGTGCTTTCTTCTGGGGAAGAAATACCTAATTGAGACAGATCATAAACCCCTACTGCAAATATTCAAGACCCAACACTTGAACAACTTGAGTCCAAGACAATAGCGCTTTAGGATGCGAATGATGCGTTACGATTTTTACATGACATATACTCCAGGAAAGAAATTATTCATTACAGACGCTTTGTCCAGAAATCCTATTCCTGCAGACCTCGATAATGAATTAGAAGAGCAGGTAGAAGCTTATATCCATCAAGTCTGTCTAGCAAGCATTACTACCTTGGACAAGTAGGGTTGTAGATGTTGAAAGTAATAAATGCACAAGTGAGAGACCCTGTTAGTACACGTCTCAAGTCACTTATCAAGACTGAATGGCCAAATAAAGCAGAGCTGTCTGCAGACCTACAAGCGTACTATGGTATCCGAGACAAGTTGAGCTGTGTTGATGGGTTACTGTTGCGAGGATGTTGTATGGTAATCCCATCTGTTCTGCAACCGGAAATTCTAGAACGATTACCCAGTGGACTTCAAGGAATCGCAAAAGTTGAGTTGACGTTAGATCCGTTGAGTTAAGACAAATCAATTATAAAACATTAAAAATTTGTTCCCAACGTGGATTTTTTTATTGAAAACGCCTCAATTTGACGATTCTGGCTGTATACAATGAGGAAAGTCTTGTTTCCACATGTGCTCAGTTGATCCCGACCTCCCATGTCTTTTTAAATTGAATTGAGGGGGGGGGGGGGGGGTTGATGGTTGCGTTTTGAGACGGGCATTATGTGCTGTCTAACGAGCTCAACCCTTCGCAATCAGGAGAGACAGACCTACAAAAAAAGTTCATGTTTTCATACATACGTACTTGAATAACTGGGAACTCGAAAGAATCAATTTTGTTCCCAGAGAGATCCAACACTTTGAGAAAATCATCCAAACCGTCAAACGCTTCAGGCTGTATCGATGTGAGCTCGCAGTCGGTAAGATACAATTCTTCCATTTTACATGGTTGAAAAGCGTTCGGCTGTCGAAGTGAGAAAGTTTGAGATTCAACGGCTTTATGTGCATCATAATTCTTATCAGGAATTCGTGAAGAGTGAAGCTAACTCACCTGAAGCAAGCTCAATGGATTCCCTTTGAAAGTGGTTTTATTGACGGCTCCGAAATTCACGAAAGAAAATGATTCCAGCTCGGTTATATTGTTGTAATCGAGGTGCAAAGCGTCAAGCACTAACTTGGAAGAGTCATTCCGATCCGGTAGCTCTGACAAGAGGTTCAAACTTACGTCTAAATAGCTCAAGGTCCTGGTGAGTAGAGAAATAGAAGGTATTATTAGTTATAGGATTTTTCAATTCATTGGAAATATTTTCTTTTCTCTGTTGATCGGGGAGATGATCCAGTAATTTATCAGGTTTTTTATCCCAATCAAATTTATATGACTCTTGTCAAACCGGGCGTAGGCAACATCAATCCGTCATTTTAATATGGTGTAAACCGAATGGTTCAGATCGATCAATACAAACAAAAAACAATTCAGTTCACTGAAGCGGTGGCCTTGTGTGATGAGAGTTGAGATGTCACATCAATAAAATGGAAAGCACAACTGAATCAGAAATTGTTTTTTGCAAATTCACCTTTCAACAGCCGTGAGTGTCGCTGGATCACTCGGGCTAGGCGCATTTACTTACATGAAAATTCCGATTCCTGATTTGCTTTCCTTTCAAATTCTTGTGAGTCATCATCCGGAGTAAATGCGTTTGATGCGTCGATAAATTAATGTCTCTCAAACCTTATCTACACTAAATACACCTCCCTAGGAGTATGATATGATTAAAATATGAGAAGCTCGACAGAGAACATGAAATAATTTCATTGAGCACTAACTTTATATTCGCCAATTGCTTGTAGTTTAGCGTTTTGAAGTTATTGTCCGATAAATCGAGGTTGTTCAATCGACGAGGGGGCGGGGTAAACGCTGCAGGTTCGAGCGTGAATAACGAGTTTCCTCGCAAACTCAGCACTTCTAAAGATTGAAGTACAGAAAAGACGCCGTCGGGAAGAGATGAGAGACGGTTCTCGGCCAAAATCAAAATCTCAAGCGAGGATGCGACTCCCCTTAGCTGTTCTGAGCTGATGCTTAAAATGGCATTACCTGGATTGATCAGGAGGTAGAAGAATTGTTGGGGGCAAGTCACAATTCCTGTTAAGAAATCAATTTATTCGGAAAATGAATAGAGTCTCTCCATTCGTCTTACCAGTTAAATTTAGGGTCTTCAATTTCTGCAAATGTCGAATGGATTTGTAAGGTAAGGCCGACAGCTTGCAATAAGTCAGATGGAGTTCCCACAAAGATCTCTCAACACCACTGAACACATCTTCGTCCAGCTGGTAAATCGAGTTATGCGATAGAAGAAATCGATACAATCCTGGAACGAGAAAGCGAATGGTATACTGGAGGATGGAAGGGTGGTTGAATACGCCTTTATCGCCCAAAGTTCCCCGCGCCAGCCAACTGTACACTCACCATCTGAGACGATATGGATTTTACGACGGTAACCGTAAAATAGGATTGGTTACTTACGGGAGCTGACAAAATATCAAATCGCAGTCATTAAAACGAAACCTCCATCAAGTAAAGCACTTAATTTCAATAAATTTCCTGATGAAGTGGACGGTTATGAATTTTATGATATTGGAATAATCCCGGAATCGACGTATAAAATGAATTAGTTTTGTGGAGACCCACTTGCAGGTTCATTTACAATATAAATACAACCCATAAGCAGTGATAAAGAGAAAAATGGTGGAATGATGGAGAAATATGTACGTAATGTCATTGTTGTTACAGATATACAGGGTGTTTACAAGTCCCCTACCTCCCTCCTAAAATCCTCCAAATGGGAGTAAACAAAAAAATATGTTTTTAATCTTCATACATTTGTGCAAGGATCTCAAACATCATACTTGCCCGCTCATCAGCGCAACCACGCAAAGAACACTAACTTAATTATTTAAATTAGTACCCATTTCTTTATTGCAGGTTCGTACTCTACCGAAAACTTCATGAAAACTTGATCTTTCAACCAATTTTTTTAAATTCGCGTAACCGGTGGGGCAAGCACGCAATGTTGCGCAACCCCAAAAATTGTCAAATAATGGGTGAGCTCAAAAGTTAACAACAATTGAGTCGAATCAAGAAGAGGATAGCACTGCAAGAGTCAGCGATAAAAAACAATGAAAATTTAAGTGCCACTTTTTAGATTTTACCATTAACCACAGTTCAACAATTTTGGAGTTGCGCAACATTGCATGCTCGCTGAAGCGGTTGCGCCCAATAAATAAAAATATTTTTTTACAGTTCTCTATTGTTCCTGCTCATGTCTTCCCTGGACCAAGTAAAAAAGTTTAGTTTTTGCATCATCTTGAGTTTTATTTTAATTTATTTGAAAAATTGATACAGGTAGTTCCTTCAAATGGGAGCGGATAAAAAAAAAAAAGTCTTTGCTTTTTTTTTTATTAAAAATATTGTATTAGTGCAACTATGCCCAAGTGACACTATGAATGAATGAATAAATACTATATATGGTGTTAAACACATTACGGGCGAGTAGCATCAGTTGATCATAATCCGTACACGAATTCTATGGTACTATTTTTCTATTAGTGCTAATGTTATAACATAATCTAATGCTATCTGTTACAAATTATGTACATATAAAATGCAAAAAACAACGTAATCTGAGGATTTTTTATTAATTTTGGTTGTTTATTCCTTGAATAATCAACCTATGTTTTCATGATAATGGTTAACCTCTCCGATTCGGCTCAACAATTTTTTCTGGACGTTTCATGGTGTCTGGATCAGAAAATCTGCAAATTCTTATACACGGGTTGGTTATTCCTCGAATGGGGGAAACAGTGGGTGTGGCGGGTACCGGACCCATTCCAATCGATTCAGGGTCCAAAATTTAGTGGAATATGATACCCCACACGTCTAGGCACCAGAAATCCTGACACATACAAAATGGGTGTATACATACCCATTTTGACCCATAACTTCTTCCGGTGGTTGCCAATCGTCCTGGGACCTTTTATTGGATTCAGCGTCCAAACTTTAATGGAAAACTATACCCCACACGCCTAGGTAGCAGAATCCCGAAAACACATATTCAAAATGGGTAATAAATACCCAATTTGACCCATAACTTCTTCCAGTGAGTGCCGATCGTTCTGGGACCCGTTTCATTGGATTCAGCGTCCAAACTTTAGTGGAAAACTATACCCCACACGCCTAGGTAGCAGAAATCCCGAAAACACATATTCAAAATGGGTAATAAATACCCAATTTGACCCATCACCTCTTCCAGTGGGTGCCAATCGTTCTGGGACCCGTTTCATTGGATTCAGCGTCCAAACTTTAGTGGAAAACTATACCCCACACGCCTAGGTAGCAGAATCCCGAAAACACATATTCAAAATGGGTAATAAATACCCAATTTGACCTATAACTTCTTCCAGTGGGTGCCGATCGTTCTGGGACCCGTTTCATTGGATTCAGCGTCCAAAATTTAGTGGAAAACTATACCCCACACGCCTAGGTAGCAGAAATCCCGAAAACACATATTCAAAATGGGTAATAAATACCCAATTTGACCCATTACCTCTTCCAGTGGGTGCCAATCGTTCTGGGACCCGTTTCATTGGATTCAGCGTCCAAAATTTAGTGGAAAATGACACCCTACTTGCCTAGATTGCCCAAAATCTCGAAAATCCATTTTTCAAAAAACTCATTTTGACCCCTACCCCCCCAAATTTGGTTCGATCAGGCTGAAAAGTTTCGAGGACCCGTCTCGGCAGGGAACAGACCCCTGACCCAAATTTCAGATTTTTAGAAAATTCCCAGCTGAATGCACACAGATTGGAACAGAGCTCATGCGCGCTACCCGCATTGAACATGTTAATGTCTTACCAGAGAAGATGATTGATCTTCCTCATTGGATGACCACAACTGAAGGCGCACTCATCACTTACACTAACTTGGGCACTGGACTAGAATGGCACTCTAGAACCCATATTCTCATAGTTTGTACCTAACACGCACTAAAATTTGCCAATCGCAAATAAAGAAAAAATATAAAACAAGGTAAATTTATTTGGAATTAGAACTAGGGCACAGCCACAAGAGTAGACGGATGGAAAGAGACTGAAGGAAGACTGAACTGATGTTTGGATATTCCAATCTACCTGTGCCCTCCCTTTGGGTTGTAGTGGGGGTAGTTTACACAGGAATGACATCAGTTCTCAGAAGGACATGCAATTTGAGGAGAGACCACCTTTTGTGAGGTAATTTAAAACTGTTGCTCACATCAGTCCTCTTTTGAGAAAGGATGAAGACCTCTTTACTTGCTGATCAGATCACATTCATGGAATTTCGTCTGGCCTCATTTTCTCTTCATTGTTAGTTTGTTGTCCTTTTAGACGTAAAAGACATCTGTGGATTCTGTGAAGCACTCAAGTTGGACACATGAGAAATGATTTTTCACACTGGAATAGCAACAGTTCTCAGAAGGATGTGCAATATGGGGAGAGGTACCTGGAAGCACAGTAATCCTATTTGCCCAGTTCCTTGTAGGAAGTTGTCCTTGGCAAGAATCTTCTGTTACCTATTGTTAACCCTGGCCTGGGATAATTGAAAAAACCCTGCTCACATCACTCCAGTTTCCAGGACAGGATAAAGACTTCTGTACTCACTTGACACTTTCATGGAATTCGGTCTGGCCTCATTTTCTCTTCATTGTTAGTTTGTTATCCTTATTGACATAATACATCTATGGATTGGTGAAGCACTAGTTGGACATGGTGAAAAATGATTTTTCACACAGGAATAGCAACAGTTCTCAGAAGGATGTGCAATATGGGGAGAGGTACCTGGAAGCACAGTAATCCTATTTGCCCAGTTCCTTGTAGGAAGTTGTCCTTGTCCAGACACATCTGTCACTTCTTCTTAACCTTTGGGCTGGGAAAATTGAAAGAAATCCCGCTCACATCACTCTTGTCTCCAGGAGAGGATAAAGACTTCTCTACTCACACGTCACTTTCACGGAATTTGGTCTGGCCTCATTTTCTCTTCATTGTTAGTTTGTTGTCCTTTTTGACATAAGACATCTGTGGATTGGTGAAGCACTTGAGTTGGACACTGGTGGAAAATAATATTTCACAGTGGAATAGCATCAGTTCTAGGAAGGACATGCAAAATGAGGAGAGGCACCTACAGACTCAGTAATCATATTTACCCAGTTCCTTGTTGGAGCGTAGTTCATGTCAAGAATCTTCTGTCACCTATTGCGCTGGGATAATTGGAAAAACGCTGAATATTTTTTCACAGGGGTTGGTTATTTATCGGACCAGCAGCATGGAGACTCATTCCAATCGATTCAGCGTCCAAAATGTAATGGAAAACGATATCCCACTCGCCTATGTACCAGGAATATCAAAAACAATTGGAACAGGTAGATAAGTACCCATTTTTACCCATAACCTCTTCTGATAGGTGTCAATCGTTCCGGGACCTGTCTTACTGCATTCAGCCTCCTAAATACAGTGGAAAATGATACCCTACACACCTAGGTAACAGATATCTGATTTTGACCCCAACGCCCCTCCCTTCCCAAAATTTGGATTATTCAAGGAATAACTAACAAAAGCGGGACTGTGTTTTAAACTCGATTATTGGGACTCTTTGGGAACTAGGCATGTGGGGTATCATTCTCCACTAAATGTTGGACGCTGAATCCAATGAAGTGGGTGTTCGAAATAGGGGACGTCGTTTTTTTTGTGTGTGTTGTTTTCCTGGCTATCGGTATCTTGGCTGATTCTCGTCTCACCGGGCGCCTGTCAGATCCTGCTCACTCACGACAGATTGGAGAGGTGGAAAGCTCCGTTCAGATTACCTGGCCTCGAAAGGATCACCGCCAGTCGGGACAAAACCTTTAATATCACCGAGTCCAGGCAGACAGTTGCTGGCTCGGTCAACTAAACGACTTCATACAAATTATCGAGAAGGTGCATACCCGTGGGTCGCAGTATCCCTCCTGTACCTTCGTACGTATTTATAAATCTTCTGGATATCCAGAGAAACGCAAACTCCCGGTGACCATAAACCTTGGGAAGACTCACCTGAACTTCGAAGGACGTCGACCTTCTACCCGCTCACCATCGTCAACACCCGCCACCGCCGTCATCGACCTCACACGAATTCAGGCCAGAGAGATTTATTTAAGAAAGAAACTATTTAACTATCATATTATTTCATTATTTTCGTCCATGGGCCCTAGATAGGTAGATGGTAGGTAATCAATCAATAAGAACCTATTTAATTTCAGTCAATAGAGCTATTTCATTTCAGTTATCCCTATTATATTTATTTACTATCCACTCAACGAACTTTCATTTTCATTATGTTCTCAACAGTGGGTCCCAGAACGATTGGCACCCACCGGAAGAATATGGGTCAGAATGTATCCACCCATTTTGTATGTGTCAAGATTTCTGGCGCCTAGGCGTGTGGGGTATCATGTTCCACTAAATTTTGGACCCTGAATCGATTGGAATGGGTCCGGGACCCGCCACACCCACTGTTTCCCCCATTTGAGGAATAACCAACCCGTGTGTAAGAATTTGCAGGGTTTTGATCTAGACACCTTGAAACGTCCAGAAAAAAATTTTGAGCCGAATCGGAGAGGTTGACCTTTTGCATGAAAACTTAGGTTGAATATTCAAGGAATAACCAACCAAAAAGGTCAATGTCCCTCCGCCATACGCCGTCCGCGCTGTTTTCGGTAGTAAAAAATTTTCTAAAAATCTGATATTTGGGTCAGGGGTCTGTTTCCGGTCTGGGGCGGTCCTCCTAACTTTTAGGCCCGATCGGACCAAATTTGGGTGGGGTTGGGGTCAAAATATGTTTCTTGAAAAATGTATTTTCGAGATTTTGGGCGATCTGGGCGAGTGGGGTATAAATGTTGGACACTGAATCCAATGAAATGGGTCCCAGAACGATTGGCACTTCGGAAGAAGTTATGGGTCAAAATGGTTATGTATCAACCTATTTCGAATGTTTGCATTCAAGATCTCTGGTACCTAGGCGTGTGGGGTATCATTTTCCACTAAATTTTTGACCCTAAATCGATTGGAATTGGTCCGGGACCCGCCACACCCACTGTTTTCCCCATTTCCCTCATGTGGACTCAATTAGTCTCCATGCACCTGGTTCGAGGAATAACCAACCTGTGTGTAAGAATTTGTAGATTTTTTAAAAATCTAGACACCACGAAACGTCCAGAAGAACACTGCAAATTCTTACACACGGGTTGGTTATTCCTCGGACCAAGCGCATGGAGACTCATTTCTTCAACATGGGGGAAACAGTGGATGTGGCGGGTCGCGGACCCATTCCAATCGATTCAGGGTCCAAAATATAGTGGAAAATGATACCCCACACTCCTAGGTACCAGAAATCTTGAAAACACATATATATACATATATATATACCCATTTCATTGGATTCAGCGTCTAAAATTCAGTGAAAAATTATTTATAATTTTTCCCGTAAGAATATAACCCATTTTTATTTGAAAAAAAAAACACATTTTTTATAAAACACATTTTGACCCCTACCCCACCAAAATTTGGTCCGATCGGGCTGAAAAGTTTCGAGGACCATCTAAGACCGGGAACAGACCCCTGACCCAAATTTATGTTTTTTTTTTTTTTTTCAGAAATTTTTCTACTAGCGAAAACGGCCGGACGGACATTTTGGTAACGCCCAGAAAAAATTTTGAGCCGAATCGGAGAGGTCGACCTTTTGCATGAAAACATAGGTTGATTATTCAAGGAATAACCAACTGAAAAATCATCTTCTTTGCGGGCTCTACAAGGTAGCCTTATTTGTGTGCGATCCTATCACCCACTAATATGCTTTCCCGTCTTTATGCAGTTTGACAGCAAGTCGGACGATTCCTCCACCGTATACGACCCCGCCCCTTCTCCCACTAGTGGGTTCTCTCATCTACACCCCTTCGATCCCGAATCGATCGGTGCGTGTACCGATATGTATGATTGAAACGATTTGTTATTCTGTGTGGAAATGTGAACTAGTAATAGTTGAAAATTACGTGTCAATATCACGGGCAGATGGGCCAGTATCCCTTCTCCAGTACTGGCATTTTTTTAGCACAAGTTTCTGACTATCACTCCAATAAAATTCAAAGAATCACAGAGCCGATGTTTACTGCGTCGCGACCACGACGTTACTCTCCCCAAGTGACACAAACTTTCTTATTTTAAACGGAAACCCCAATTTTGTATTGCAGATTTGAATTCTACCCGAAATTCAACCAAAATTTGATCCCTCAACCAATTTTATTTATTGCGCAAAACCTGTTCAGCGAGCACGCTATGTTGTGCAACCCCAATATTGTCAAATTGTGGATGATGGTGAACTCCGTAGTGTGGTACGTTAATTTTCATCGTTTTGGTTGGTTATTCCTCGAATAATCAACCTATGGTCAACCTCTCCGATTTGGCTCAAAATTTTTTTTCTGGACGTTTCATGATGTCCTGATCAAAAAAGGTCGATGTCCGTCCGCCGTACGCCGTCCATGTTCCGCGCCGTTTTTGGTAGTAGAAAATTTTCTAAAAATCTGAAATTTGGGTCAGGGGTCTGTTCCCTGCCGAGACGGGTCCTCGAAACTTTTCAGCCCGATCGGACCAAATTTGGGGGGGGGGGGGGGATCAAAATGTGTGTTTTGAAAAATGGATTTTCGAGATTTTGGCCGATCTAGGCGAGTAGGGTGTCATTTTCCACTAAATTTTGGACGCTGAATCCAATGATGTGTGTCCCAGAACGATTGGCAACCACCGGAAGAAGTTATGGGTCAAAATGAGTATGTATGCACCCATTTTGTATGTGTCAGGATTTCTGGTGCCTAGGCGTGTGGGGAATCATATTCCACTAAATTTTGGACCCTGAATCGATTGGAACCCGCCACACCCACTGTTTCCCCCATTCGAGGAATAACCAACCCGTGTGTAAGAAGTTGCAGATTTTTTTAACACTGATTAACGTGATGCTATTTTTTTTTTTTTTCCTTGATTCGACTAAATGAATGCGGAATGATGACCGTTAGTCGTTTATTTCACTTTAGAGTTTACCATCATCCACTATTAGACAAATTTTGGGGTTGCGCAACTTTGTGTGCTCGCAGAAGCGGTTGTGCGCAATAAAATAAAATAAAAAAATTGGTTGAGGGACCAAATTTTCATAACATTTTGGATAGAATACAATTGCAATTTTTTTTTTTTTTTTGTTTAGTGCCATTTGGACGATTTTAGGAGGGGCAAAGGGGACAACTTGTGGGAAACCCTGTATAAATACAACCATTTATATAAATATACCACTTAAGAAGTTAACAACAGAAAAATGGTGGAAATGGCTGGGCGCACAAAATACGTAGAATTATTTTTGTTACAAATACGTTTGTTGCTTGTTCTTGTGTTTGGTTTTTCGAAAGTATCATCATTTCACTGCTTTATATGAGGGGCAGCATTGTGAGATATTGAGTTGAAAAACCCTGCTATTCAGATTTTTCCATGCCAGAGTAAACCGACAACGTGGGCAATCTCAATTTTTTTTTTTTTTTTCCGAACTACAAGGTGATGAGGCAAGCAATGATGAAGACGATTCATTTTTGTCAAGGTGTAGTTGGGTTTAACCACACCGTTATTAAGTCTTTGAGGCAATTGAGCATTTTTTAGAACATAGTTTAATTTGGCGTCATTGATGTCAGCTTGTTGTTTCGTATTTTAATGACACTGAGGCAGTTTATTGAGAAGAAGACTTACCCGTCCCTGCAAAGAGGTTCGGAGGAAGAAAGTCAATCTGGTTATTCACCAGAGAGAAAGAAAAAAGTCTCGACGCGTTGATTTGGTTTAAGGAGACTCGCGTGTTGATGCATTCCACTTGACCGAGGTGCGGAGGAGCGGACGTGCACGTGCAGCTGGCGTCGAATCGGCATACGACGCCCGTACTCAATTTGAACAGGAGCGACAAAACCGTGGTGAGAGGTAAAATCTGAAATGATAGAGATTTTAATCATATGTGGTTTTCGTTACAAGCTTCTATTTTTCCAGAGCTCACGAGACACCCCTACACGTTCTCATTCAGAGTCCCAATTTATTTGTGTAGCCGAGTCACCCAAGTGGTATCTTGTTTGAGCTCGATATAATCAGATTGACTCATTGGGCCTTGACTAGCGGGGAATTTAATACATATCTTTCCTGTAAGAGGATTTTACTAGCGATACACGTATTGTTCAACCAGTTCTACCATTCAACGCATAGGTCGGCCTGTCCGCGCTGAACATTTTCCTGGCGTTATGCCAATATCGACCTCAGGTGTGCCATTATTTGGCTCCGAGAAGCCTTTCTGTAAGGAGCAGCACAACATGGGAAAATATAATAATTGCGCAGTGTCAAAATCAAAATAGGACTAAGTGACAGCCCTTCCGCTTCCGCAGTTGAACAAGCGCACTAAACGAATTACCCTTCCGAGAACTGAATTGACCTATCAAACGTTCAAGGTGATTACACGAACAAAGAAACAAAGGCTAGAGTTGAGCAGGAACAAGGAATCCACTCTGCCTTACAATAACCTTTATCCGCCCGAGCCCCAGGGGGCCCTGCATGAGACAGTGGCTGAATGTTCAGATCTAGCTGCCCACTCAAACTATGACGTGCCAAAGGATAAGACTCGCCATCTCACTGCCTATGGAGCTACGTTGTAATCCCGCCTGGGGGGAATGGAAACTATTCTGTGCCCCTGCACGTTTAGGACTGATATTTACAAGGGCTCTTACCTATTCGGATTACACGCACCCAAGGTGTACCAAAAATAAGGCGCGTTGGGCTATACAGAATAATATACATTTCTTAATGAATATTTTTTCAGATTCTACAACTCCTAAACTATTCTTACGTAGTCCCCGTCCCTTTCAATACATTTTTGGTAGCGCGGCACAAGTTATTGGAACCCCTCTTCGTTGTCCGGTGTATTCCTCTTCCTGAGGCACTAGCTAACAGTGGTCTTGAGCTGTTCGTCGATCCTAAATTGTATTACCCCCAGATATCCCATTAACTTGGGAAAACGTAACAATCGGGGGGTGCGCCATCTGGTGAGTGAAGGGATGACGAAAAAGTTTCAATTGAATTTTTCGATAACCTTGATGATCTATGTCATCATGCAAGAGATCAACCACTCGAATTGGCCCATTTGATTGTTTACCTACGTTTTACGACGTGTATATTAAAAATCTGCAAATTATTACACACGGGTTGGTTATTCCTCGAATGGGGGAAACAGTGGATGTGGTGGGTCCCGGACCCATTCCAATCAATTCAGGGTCCAAAATTTAGTGGAAAATGATACCCCACTCGCCTTGGCACCAGAAATCCTGACACATACAAAATGGGTGGATACATACCCATTTTGACCCATAACTTCTTCCGGTGGGTGCCAATCGTTCTGGGACCCGTTTCATTGGATTCAGCGTCCAATTTAGTGGAAAATGACACCCTACTCGCCTAGATCGGCCAAAATCTCGAAAATCCATTTTTCAAAAAACACATTTTGATCCCCCCCCCCCCCCCCCCAATTTGGTCCGATCGGGTTGAAAAGTTTCGAGGACCCGTCTCGGCCGGGAACAGACCCCTGACCCAAATTTCAGATTTTTAGAAAATTTTCTACTACCCAAAACGGCGCGGACAATGGTCGACGGACGGACATTGACCTTCGTACGCCGTCCGCCGTACGCCGTACGCCGTACGCCGTCCATTGTCCACGCCGTTTTTGGTAGTAGAAAATGTTCTAAAAATCTGAAATTTGGGTCAGGGGTCTGTTCCCAGCCGAGATGGGTCCTCGAAACTTTTCAGCCCGATCGGACCAAATTTGGAGGGGGTAGGGGTCAAAATGTGTTTTTTGAAAAATGGATTTTCGAGATTTTGGGTGATTTAGGCGAGTGGGGTGTCATTTTCCACTAAATTTTGGACGCTGAATCCAATAAAATGGGTCCCAGAACAATTGGCACCCACTGGAAGAAGTAATGGGTCAAATTGGGTATTTATTACCCATGTGGGTGACTTCAGCCGAATAGACAAACAAAACACATCGTCATATCCTGTTGTTTATAACCAGCTGTTAAACTTAGCAACCAATTTTGAGCAGTTGCCTACAATTCTTTATTACTGTCCGAGCTTTTTATTCGTACCATTCAATTCAATTTAATACAAGTTATTATAGTTGATCAGGACATCATGAAACGTCCAGAAAAAAATTTTGAGCCGAATCGGAGAGGTTGACCATTATCATGGAAACATAGGTTGATTATTCAAGGAATAACCAACCAAAACACGAAAAGGGATACCGATACGAAATGGTGGTAAAAAAACGCTGCAAATTCTTACACAGGGGTTGGTCATTCTCAGACCAGGTGCATGGAAACTAATTTAAAGACATGGGGGAAATGGGGAAAACGGTGGGTGCGGCGGGTCCCAGACCCATTCCAATCGATTCAGTGTCCATGATTAGTGGAAAATGATACCCCGCACGCCCAGGTACCAGAAATCTCTTAACCACATATTCAAAATGAGTAATATATACCCTATTTGACCCATAACTTCTTCCAGTTGGTGTCAATCGTCCTGAGACCTACTTCATTGGATTCAGTGTCCATGATTTAGCGGAAAATGATACCCCATACGCCTAGGTTCCAGAAATCTCAAAAACACATATTCAAAATCTGGATATTCTTACACACGGGTGGTTATTCCTCGAATGGGGGAAACAGTAGGTGTGGCGGGTTCCCACTTCATTGAATTCAGCGTCCAAAATTTAGTGGAAAACTATACCCCACACGCCTAGGTAGCAGAAATCCCAAAAACACATATTCGAAATGGGTAATAAATACTCAATTTGACCCATTACTTCTTCCAGTGGGTGCCAATCGTTCTGGGACCCGTTTCATTGGATTCAGCGTCCAAAATTAGTGGAAAACTATACCCCACACGCCTAGGTAGCAGAAATCCCGAAAACACATATTCAAAATGGGTAATAAATACCCAATTTGACCTATTACTTCTTCCAGTGGGTGCCAATCGTTCTGGGACCCGTTTCATTGAATTCAGCGTCCAAAATTTAGTGGAAAATGACACCCTACTCGCCTAGATCGCCCAAAATCTCGAAAATCCATTTTTTTAAAAACACATTTTGACGCCTACCCTCCCCAAATTTGGTCCGATCGCAGCATTCGTTGATCTTCGATTAGTGGGAGTTGTTGTAACCAGCGCTTGCATGGGCTCGGTGGCACCGCGGTCATTGGCAGAACATTCGAGATGAACATCACTCATCATTTTAATGTAGTTGTGTAAGCAGGTAGCTGCTTTCAGCAGTTGAGACACCTGTTTCTAAGGGTCTCAAAAATACACGCCATTTCATTGCCAATATACCAAAAGCATTTTCGACATTTGAAACATTTCTTCTTTGGATCGCCCGATAACGCCCAATAATAACGCGGTGAGTGTGAAGTCGCTGTATCGCCGAACGTCGGGGGGAACGCGCGTTACCTGAACGCCGCGTTATAACGCGTCCTGTGTGATTGGGCCTTTAGTGATTTATAAATAATATAATCATATGTTCAATTATATTAATAATTATCATAGATAATTTGTAAAATTAATATATTTCAGAAATAAACAGTAGTTTAGTATTACCTCATATAAATCTCATATTTATATGATTCTAAAATGAACATTCATAATAATAATACAAAATGCGCCCAACGTTTTTCGTTTTATAAGAATTGGAAATCGTTATAAAGTCTGTTACCATAATGTGACCAATTTATTCAGAAATTCTGCCAGGCTCATAGGAAAATTATTTTCTACTTTTTAGTGCATATGAAAAACGTTGTTTTTATAAAAGTTTTTTTATTCATGTACTTTTGATCTAGACACCATGAGATCATTTTCCACTAAATTTTGGACGCTGAATCAAATGAAATGGGTCCCTGAACGATCGGCACCCACTGGAAGAAGTTATGGGTCAAATTGGGTATATGTTACCCATTTTAAATATGTGTTTATGAGATTTCTGGTACCTGGGCGTGTAGGGTATCATTTTCCACTAAATCATGGACACTGAATCGATTAGAATGGGTCTGGGACCCGCCGCACCCACCGTTATCCCCATTTCCCCCATTTTTTTTTTTTTTTTTTTTTTTTTTTTTTTTTTTTTTTAACAAGTCAACTTTATTGTATTACTATTTAAATATACACTCTAGTTTTGATCGAGATGCAACTGCATTACACTGCATTACAGGCAGTATAATGCGTGGAACTTGTGGGTAGGTGTCTACGCAACCGCAGTCCTACTAAGTTTGTGGGCGTAGATCGGCGTAGTGTTTTCTTTTCAACCGTCGAAGAGGACGTGGAGGGGGCTGGTTTTGGGCGAAGTCACTGAAGAGTTGGTTTCTGTGTCGAGCAATTGTGTTGTAGAGGTTTTTGTAGGTGTCTTCTATCACTTCCTTTACTTCAGGGATGTCCAAATCACGGTGCAGCACTGAATTTCGTACATTCCAAGGAGCTGACGTGATCATTCTCAAGGCTTTGTTTTGTTGGACTTGAATTCTCTTAATTTGAGTTTCACTTGCTGAGCAATAGAAGCCTGAGGCATATTGCCAAATTGGCTGGACGAGGGAGAGATATAGTAGTCGCTTGTTCGAGAGAGAGAGAGCGGTGATCGGTTCCCCAAGAGCGGTTTCAGGTCGCGGATGCGGCCTCTCAGCCGTTTTACTATTTTGCCTATGTGTTTGGAAAAGGTCATTCTTCTGTCTAGGGTGACTCCAAGGTACCGAGTTGATTCGCTCATGGGCACAGGGGTTGAATCTATTGCTATGGGACTGATTTCGAAGCGCTGCCTGTATGTGAAAGTGATGTGGGCTGATTTTTGGGTATTTACGGTTACCCGCCAGTTCTTATTCCAGTCATGGATACGGTTCGCATGTTCCTGCAGGTTGGAGCTCACCAGGTGCCCATCGTGATCTCTACTAAGGATAGCTAGATCGTCGGCGTACATCGCCATTGTGTTGGATTCGTGTGTTGGGAGATCTCGAACGTACAGAAGGTACAGGATCGGTCCAAGTACACTTCCCTGAGGGACACTGGCTCTCAGAGCTTTGGAATCTGAGTATGCAGTCTCGCACCTTACACAGAATGTTCTTTCATTTAAATATGAGAGCAGCAGTCTATAGTACGTGTCAGGGAGGATATCTTTGATTTTGACGAGCAGACCTTGGTGCCACACCCGATCAAATGCGCGCTCTGTGTCCAGGAACAAACCCGAGCACACTTCTCTATTTTCGTAGGCTTGAAGAATGTAGTCTAGGACTCGGTGCAGCTGTTGAGGACAGGAGTGTTCGGATCTGAATCCGAACTGGATATCTGGGACATGTTCCTCGAGATGGAAGAGGAGTTTTGGCAGGATTAGTCTCTCAAAGATTTTGCCGCACAATGGAAGGAGGCTTATGGGGCGGTAACTCGTGGGGTTTTTTGATTCTTTATTCAGCTTTTTAATCAGTATAACCACTGCCTGCTTCCAGATAGGAGGAAAGTAAGCAAGTCTGAGCATCGCGTTATAAATACACGTCAACAGAACAAGAATTTTTCTGGGAATGTTTTTGAGTAGAGGCTGGGTGATGAGATCTTTTCCGGGGGATTTTTTGGTAGGAGAGCGTTTGATAGCATTCATTACTTGGGCTGGAGTGAAGAAGTCTGAAAAAGGTGTCAAATTCAGGGGTTCTTCGATGGCAGCAATTACCTGTTAATTGAATTCAGAGTTTCTAATGGGGTTCGGTGAAAATTGTTTGAAAAGATGATTAGAGAATAGGTCAGCTTTTTCTTGAGGAGTTGAGTACCACCGGTTTTGCGAGAAGAGTGGGGGAACACTCTCACGGTGTTTGGTTAAAATTTTTGTTTTATGCCAAAGCGAATCATCCCGAAGGTTCAGTTGAGAGAGCTCATTCCATTTTTCTTCTTGTTTTTGTTTTTTCAGTGCAATTTTCAGCTGTCTTGTTGCGCGGTTGTAGTTGGCCTTGTGAGGTGGATATTTCGTGCTTTCGTAAAGGGCCCGTGCGTCCTTTTTTGCGCGGAGGAGTTGATGTATGTGCAGTGGGGTCCGGTGTCTTATTACTGTTCTGACTCTCTGTGGGTTATGGCAGCTAGCTTCAGAAGCAGCAAACTGGATGGTTTGAGTCAAATGACTAAAGCCCTGTTCCATCATGCGGAGTTTTTAAAGGACATTGCAAATTGGTGATCCACTCGAGTGTATTTTTGAAGTGTTTCCAGTCAAACGGGTGTTGAATCAAGGAGGGCACGGCTTGAACAAATGGTGTATTCACTCCGACGTACAGTTCAACTGGATAGTGGTCTGAAGAAAGTTCATGAAGGACATTTGCATGAGGGCTTCCAATGGGCAAGTTTTTCGTAAGGAAGAAGTCAAGAATATCGGGCATATGGTGAGTATTATCAGGGTAATGTGTCGGCTCAATCGGGTGGACGACACTAAGTCCATGCCGGATTACTTCATCATAGAGTAGGTTTCCTCTAGGGTTTGAGACAGCCGAATTCCAGCGGGGATGCTTCGCGTTGAAGTCGCCTCCTAGGAGAAATTTTTGGCCCAGAGAGGAAATTAACTCATGTAGCTCAGTACTCGTGAGGCGATATTCTCGTGCTATGAGCCGATTTGATACAAGTGTCCACTCGATCGTATTTGTATTTTTGATAGTTGTATTGAGTTAGTGCAGAGTGGGTTCAGAACGTCATGCTCTATATTCCCTTTTATGAGAATTGCGGACCCACCTCTAGGGTTGCCTGATGGGTGGTCTGCTCTGTATGTTATGTAGTCTGGTACACGTAATGGTCTTTGTTCTGTTAATGTGGTCTCAGTGGCTAGGAGTATATCTATTTGGTGGGTTTTCAGGAACAACTCGAGCTCATGGTATTTATGAAATAGGCTTCTGCAATTCCATGTGACTATATGTAGGTGATTGATGTTTGTGGAGCTCATTTTAAGAGAGTCGGTATTATTTGGGAAAGCATTTGGACGAGAGGTTGCAGTACAGCGAGTAGATTGTCTATTCGAGACATCAGGGTTTGCATCATTGAATTGTTCTTAGGAGCCTGTGGTGAATGCTGTTGAGGGGCTGTGTAAGTGATAGGGGATTTGGTTACTTGTGCATATGATGGAGATGTTGCATTGGTAGAGTTGGATGGGAGAAATACTCTTGGCTTGAAGGATGGTGTCGAATTTTCTTGTTGGATGTTCTTTGCAGAATTTGGTGCTGCTAATTGGCGATTCTTTTGCATATTTACATGGATTGGGCATCCCTTGTAGTTGGCTGTGTGAGAACCTTTGCAATTAGTACAGACAAGGGAAGTTTGCGGCGATTTTGTGCAAGCTGAAGTTTCATGAAATTTGTCACATTTTACGCACCGAGGGGTCCGGTGGCAGTAATTTTTTGAGTGACCAAATTCTTGGCACCGAGTACACTGGATAATTGATCTTTTCGGTTTTGGGGGTTCTACCCTTATTTTGGCCCCATATAAAGTGGTCAGATTGTAAATTTCTGATACTTTTGGACTGGGTTTGAGGTCCAGAAAGAACAATGGCATTGGAACTTTGGTGATTGGGTGAAGAGCTGGTATAAGTTTGACTGGGTCAAAGCCATAGGTATTTTTTAATTCCTCCATAACAATTTTTACATCAGTTGAGTGATGCAGACCTCTTATGACAACTGGAAAGTTGCGATGATTTTTTAACTGGAAGGTATGGAAGTCAGCTTTGTTCTGTTCCAAATAATTTGTTACTTTTCGGTAACCAACAATAGTATCACAGTTGATTTTGACTTTCTTGTCAATTGTGCGGTAGGTAAATGTTCCTGGCTCTAGCTTTTTGAGGTTGGACAGGAAGGTATTGATGTTATTGATATTATGAACATATAACGGCGGACAGGTTTCTTTGGTTGATTCACTATGTTGACTAGAGTTATTTACATCTTGAGATCGATGTTCAGTGTCTTCCTGGTCGGCAAGAACTGCAAACGAGTTGCGGGTGAAGAAGGGAGATTGATTGGGTTCAAAGTTGATTCGTGGTCGTTCACGGCTTATTTCATCGAGATTGTTGTGGGCATTACCTGGAGGGCGTCCCGTGTCGTCCATGTTGAAGAAATGAGTCTACTTGCGCCTGGTCTGACGAATAACCAACGCGTTTTGGTTGATTATTCAAGGAATAACCAACCTATGTTTTCATGCAAAACGTCAACCTCTCCGATTCGGCTCAAATTTTTTTTCTGGACGTTTCAGATCAAAAAAGGTCAATGTCCGTCCGCCGTCCATGTTCCGCGCCGTTTTTGGTAGTAGAAAATTTTCTAAGAATCTGAAATTTGGGTCAGGGATCTGTTCCCTGCCGAGACGGGTCCTCGAAACTTTTCAGCCCGATCGGACCAAATTTGGGCGGGGTAGGGGTCAAAATGTGTTTTTTGAAAAATGGATTTTTCGAGATTTTGGGCGATCTAGGCGAGTAGGGTATCATTTTCCACTAAATTTTGGACGCTGAATCCAATGAAATTGATCCCAGAACGATTGGCACCCACTGGAAGAAGTAATTGGTCAATTTATTGTTCAATTTATGGGTAAAAAAAAACTAAATTAGAAAACAAAAATATTTGCTCCCACCTGGGCTCGAACCAAGAACCTTTCGAATTTTGTCGAACGCGCTAGCCATCTGCGCCACGGTTTTTTTTTTTTTTTTTACGAAATACGAAATACTTTATTGACATAAATCAGTTACATGAAAATAGCATTCATTTATTGCTTAAGGTTAGTCCATCAGTACCGGCATAGTAGCTGCCTTAGGTGATTTTTACACATGAGGGTTGAAGAGGGTGACAATTCATGAGGGTCTTTGTTGAGTAAAATGTAAAAGGCAAATTCCACTTTAAAAAACCTTTGAGCAGGGAACAATAAATAAATAACTTAAAAACTAACTATTTACATTATATACACAAGATACAAAATTTACACTATTTACAAATTAGTGGCTTAAACCTGCCGCCTTCGCCTTGTGGTCGCCCAACGGGGTTTTCGGAGGATGTTGAGGTTCTGGACCAGCGGGTTGGGATGGGATGACAGTTTTGAAATGAAATTTTGCGTAAGTCGGGTGAGGTGAGAATCAAAGTATTCTACATATAGCTACTGTCATGTAGGGCATCAGTGTTTGTTCGGAGGGGGCTCTCTGTGGCTATCCGAAGGCACTTATTTTGGGTCACCTGCAGTTTTTGTAGGTGGGTCTGAGCAGCAGTGTGCCATACAGGGGCAGCATAGTTCATGGTAGGCCTGATGATGGTGGTATAAATGAGGAGTTTCAGTTGGGTGCTGAGGGCACGGGATTTTAATAAGTAATACATACCAAGTTTACCGAGGGCTTTTTTATTAATTTGTTTGACGTGCTCTCGAAAGGTCAATCGTTTGTCGATGTGAACACCCAGGTATTTGACAGATTGGGAAAGGGGTATCTGAACACCCCGCACATGGATGCTAGTTGGAATTTTGCGTTTGGCGGTGAATAAAATTGATTCTGTCTTAGAGGCGTTGATTTTAATTTTCCATTTTTCCAATTGCGCCATGACCAAGTGCGTGGCATTTTGGAGCCAGTCCGATCGATTTTGTGGGGGATGAGCTGGATGTGTACAGGGCTAGGTCATTGGCAAAACCTGTTATGTTGACATGATCTGGTGTGTCACTGAAGATGTTTGAGATGTACAAATTAAATAGGATAGGCGACAAAACCGAGCCCTGGGGGACACCTGCTGGGATGAGTCGTCGAGAAGAGATGGAGTCATTGACTCTCACTTGGATATATCTGTTTGACAGATAGGAGTGAATGAGGCGACATATACTGGGTGAGAATTTGGAGGAATTTAGCCGGTGTATGAGGCCTTCAATCCAGACGGAATCAAAGGTTTTTTCAGAGTCGAGCAGTAGTAGGGAGTTGAATTTGCGTTCGACATTTGGTGTTTTACATGGTCAATGACACGCGATAGTTGGTGAGTGGTGGCGTGCCGGTGCTTGAATCCCATTTGAGCGTGAGGAATGACGTTTTTAGCAGCCATTTCTGTTGAAGTCAAATTTAGTTTGAACTTAGTGTTTAAACCAAAATAATGTAGAGAGCGCTACTGATTCAATAGTTCGTCCTCCATGGAGTTTTTAGCCGAGACTAAAACCTTAAGCGGGTTGTTGTTCTACTTACAGATTAGTAAATGCGTTTCAAGTTTTGTAACCACGTTCTGCTACCAAGTTTTTCCGTCTTTCTTTCTATTAAAAGTATTAGTTCATAAAGCAGTATGAACGCCCTTTTTATTTCTTTAGGTTATGGGTCTTCAGACGTTTCCGTGACTAGTAGTTTTACCGACCAGTGTTCGGGAGTATTTTAGTTTTCAGTGTCAGTTTGTGTGAGTGTAGTGAGGTTAAGTGGCGAAATCCATGGAGCTCGCGAAGAATATAAAGCCGCTCGTAGGTGAAGGAGACTGGCCTATTTGGAAGCGGAAAATTAGAGATTTGCTCGATTATCATGAGGGAACTCTCGATGTGATCGACGGAAAATTGATTAAACCTGAACCACCAGCAGAAGGGGCTTCAGAGGAAGATGCTCGAAAGTACAAGGTAGCCTGTGATTTGTACAGAAAAGCAAATAGTTTTGCCAAGACAATGATCACCAGTACTGTTTCAGATTCCGTATATCAGAAGATTATGGATAAGATTACAGCTCATGAAGCTTGGGAGGCGTTAAAAGGACAGTTTGAGGCCACCTCGCAGGATCAGTTATTCAAGGTTTGTGCTGATTTCTTTGCGTTTGGTTGGACATTGAGTGATGATGTCTCTACTCATTTGGCCAAGCTGAGGAACCTGTGGAACGATCTTAATATTGGTTTGAAGGCTAAAAACCAAAATGCACTCCCAGATCTGATTTTGGTATGTAAAGTATTACATATTTTACCAAGCACTTTTGAGAATTTCAAATCTAGTTGGATGCTGCTCTCTAAGGATGAAACTAGGACCTTTGATGAGCTATGTACGCAGCTCATAGTTTACGAAAGAAATAGAAACTCAAGTCAGAATTCTAGTAGTGACCATACTGATCAAGAGGCTCTGTCTGCCAGGTCAAGTTATAAGAAAAAGGAGAATTCAGGTAAATTTAACAATCGTTCAGTTTCAGAGAATAAATCATCCAACACCTGCAACTACTGCCATAAGCCTGGGCATTGGGTTCGGCAATGCAAAAAGTGGATGGCTGATGGTCGTCCTGCTCGACCAGTAGCAAGTACGAGCGCCCTGAGCAATTCAGTTGACACTGTTGCTCTTGTATCGATTCACAATTCAGTATTGGCTGCAGAACCAAACAGAGATGAGTGGTGGGTGGACAATGGAGCCACAAAACATGTGACTAACCGTTCAGATTGGTTCACCTCCTTCAATAAGTTTGTCTGTTCGCACAGCATTAAAGCAGCCGGAGATGAGTGCCTGAATGCTGTAGGAAGTGGTAACATCGAAGTTATTTCCACAGTAAATGGTGAGAGTCGTCGATTGCAGCTAACAGATGTCTGGTTGGTACCAAAGATAGCCAGAAATTTGTTCTCACCATTGGCTGCTCATGATAAGCAGCAGAATAGTAAGTTTGAGTCAACAATGAGGTCATGTTCATTTTCTGTGGGCGGTGTCATGCTCTTAGAAGGTACCAGAGAGAGAAATGGCACATTATTCCGAGCTGAGATTCAGACTACTGCAAATTTAAGTAATGGTTCAACGGTAAATGTTGCTGAGACAAGTGATCTGCTTAAGCTATATCACAAAGATGGGGTCACCAAGACAAGCGCCATATAAAAGAAAAACTTGAACGTGAATTGGACATTAAAGTCAAGCTGAACAGCAACATTTGTGAACCCTGTGTTTATGGGAAAGCACATCGTTTGCCGTTTGGTACCAGAAGAAAAACGTCAAAACCAGGAGAGCTCATATCAGCTGATGTGTGTGGTCCCTTTAATGATTCATTTAAGAAAAATCGCTATTTAGTAGTGTTCAAAGATTCGTACACTAAATTTCGATATGCATATGTTATCAAAGAGAAGTCAGATGTCAAATCAGCTTTGGAACAAATGCTGAATCATGCAGAAAAACAAGGGCACTGCATCAAAGAGCTATTAAGTGACAACGGAGGAGAGTTTAATAATGCAGAGATACATGAGGTTCTGAAGAGAAGGGGTATCACACAGAGATTAACAGCCCCCTTCACGCCTGAGCAGAATGGTGGCAGTGAGCGGGAGAACCGAACCATCATTGAAATGGCAAGAACCTTCATGCATTCAAATCCAGATGTCCAGTTTCCACAAATGCTTTGGGCTGAGTTAGTCACCACAGCAGCCTACATTTTGAACAGAACCGGAAGGTCTTCAGAAAGTGGTGTTAGTCCACATGAGCTCTGGCTAGGTAAGAAACCTAGAATCAGTCACTTGCGCATCATTAGCTCAACCTGCTATGTTCATATTCCGAAGCAGAAAAGGAGTAAAATGGACAAGAAAGCGCAGAAAGGGTATCTGGTTGGATACAATGGTGATGAGAGATACCGTATCTACATTCCCAGTGAGAAACGAATCGTCCTGTCTCGAGATGTGATCTTTCAAGAGACACTTGTAGATTGTGATGAAAAAGTCAAGGTACCTATATTATCTCCATCTTCAGAGGTTGCATCAAGAGAGGAAAGTGGCGAGGAAAATAAACCAGATTCAGATACAGCTAAAACAGATTCAGATTCAGAAAAAACAGATTTAGGTTCAGAAAAACCAGAGTCAGAACAACCAGACTCACCAAAGATAACTCGAAATTTGCGCAACAGAGATACTATTCATCCCCCCAAGTATTACAAAGACTTTGTATGCTTGATGGTGAACGAGGAAGAGCCACAAAGTTATGATGAGGCCCTCAAGAGATCTGACAGTGCATCGTGGCAGAAAGCTATGGATAGTGAAATGGCTTCCTTAAGAGAAAATCAGACGTTCAAATTGGTCGAGTTGCCTATTGGTGCAAAGGCTATACCCTGTAAATGGGTTTATCGATTGAAGCTCAATTCAGATGGCTCAGTTTCTAAACACAAAGCTCGAGTTGTGGCAAAGGGCTATGATCAGAGAAAGGGCATTGACTACAGCCAGACCTTCAGCCCTGTTGTTAAGTTGCAAACCATTCGCCTCTTGCTTGGTGTTGCAGCATTAGAGAAGATGCATTTAGTCCAATTTGATGTTTCCACAGCATTTCTATATGGAAAACTTGATGAGACCATCTTCATGAAACAACCAGAAGGTTACAATGATGGCTCAGACAGAGTTTGGAAATTGACTCGAAGCTTGTATGGTCTAAAACAATCCCCTCGTTGTTGGAGTCAGGAGGATTGGAGAGTTTTCGAAATCACTCAGATTCAAAGTCAGTGATGAGGACCCCTGTATGTTCATTAGAGAAGAAGGTGGAGTGAAAACCATCCTGGTCCTGTATGTAGATGATGGGATCATAGCATCTACAAGCCGTGAAGAATTGGACAAGTTTCTAAGTCAACTCAGAGCTGAATTTAAAATAGTATCAGAGGAGGCATCATATTTTTTAGGCCTTGAAATCAAAAAACAAACAAATGGTGACATCAAGGTGTGTCAAGAGTCCTATGCCCGAAAAATCCTTGAGAAGTTCAACTTTATTGGATGTAGCCAGTTAAAACTCCAATAGTAAGTTCAGAACCAGGGAAAGCAATTCAAACAGAAGGGAAGTACCCATATCGGCAAGCTGTGGGATCCTTGATGTATCTGATGTTGGGATCCAGACCTGATTTGGCATATGCAGTTGGGTTCTTATCTAGATCTCTGGAAAACCCAACAGCTGAAGATATTGGCAGACTCAAGCGAGTTTTCCGGTACATTGCAGGTACATTAGATTTTGGATTGCTCTATCGCCATGATGAAGAGAATGGAATTCTGACTTGCTACTCAGACGCAGACTTTGGAGGTTGCATTCAGACAGGCAGATCAACAACAGGAGTTCTGGTGACCTATGCAGGAGCTGCTGTTTCTTGGTTGAGTCAGCGCCAGGGTTCTGTCACCGACTCCACTACAGAGGCTGAAGTGGTTGCGGCCAGTGAAGCTTCAAAAGAAATTATTTGGCTTAGTCGTCTTTTGAGTCAAATGAGCAAGTTGAGAGAAATACCAGTTCTGCAGATTGACAACGCAGCGGCAGTAAGGTTGGCTGAAAATCCGGAGAACCATCGCAGGACCAAACATATTCAGAGGAAGCACTTCTTCGTGAGAGAACATGTCACTGAGGGAAGACTGGCTGTTGAACAAGTATCTTCGGAACTACAAGTTGCAGATGCCATGACCAAACCTATATCGGCGCCGCGTTTTCAAATTTTGTGGTAGGATGGGACTTGTGAAATGTGCTCTCAAATAATGTTTTCATTTTTCCTTACAAAGCATTTAGTTTATTTTGCATTTAAACAAGGGAAAGTGTTGAAGTCAAATTTAGTTTGAACTTAGTGTTTAAACCAAAATAATGTAGAGAGCGCTACTGATTCAATAGTTCGTCCTCCATGGAGTTTTTAGCCGAGACTAAAACCTTAAGCGGGTTGTTGTTCTACTTACAGATTAGTAAATGCGTTTCAAGTTTTGTAACTGCGAGTGTTACAAGTTTTTCCGTCTTTCTTTCTATTAAAAGTATTAGTTCATAAAGCAGTATGAACGCCTTTTTATTTCTTTAGGAAGAAGTTATGGGTCAAATTGGGTATATATTACCCATTTTGAATATGTGTTTTCGGGACGTCTGGTACCTAGGAGTGTGGGGTATCATTTTCCACTAAATTTTGGACGCTGAATTCAATGATGTGTGTCTCAGAACGATTGGCACCCACCGGAAGAAGTTATGGGTCAAAATGGGTATGTATCCACCCATTTTGTATGTGTCAGGATTTCTGGTGCCTAGGCGTGTGGGGTATCATATTCCACTAAATTTTGGACCCTGAATCGATTGGAATGGGTCTGGGACCTGCCACACCCACTGTTTCCCCCATTCGAGGAATAACCAACCCGTGTGTAAGAATTTGCAGATTTTTTCCTTTCTCCTCACATTTACTGGATCGGAGGAGAAAGCAATTTGAAGCCACCATTGAAAGCGTACAAGTATCGCGTGTCAGCCAGCCTAAGTTTTTTTTTTTTTTCCTCTGTTTATTAGAATTGCACCAAGTTATAAACTTATTAGCAATATTTTTGTGACTTAAGTTAACTAGGTTACATCTTCAGCCAAGGTACATTGCTTAGCTTTTAATTATTCTAACAACTGATTTTATTGTCATTGCATTAGCGAACTAGTTCATGTGGTTTCGTGCGTTTAAGCCTTCTGACGAGATCATTGACGTCAAGAAGTCGAACAGCCTCTTCGTTGACATGATCTTGTAGCCTTTGGAGATGGGCAGCTGCTTGAAGCCTGATGGTTTCGTTTACTGTCTCGACTTGTAGGTCATGGTGTAACCGGTCGTTTCTGAAGTACCACGGAGCGTTCGTGATGCACCTAAGTACCGTATTTTGGAATCTCTGTATCATGTCTCGATTGGTTTGAGCGGTGCAGCCCCACAACTGCGCTCCATAAGTCCAGACTGGCTTTAGGACTTGCTTGTAAAGGATCATCTTGTTGTGGACGGACAAATTTGATTGTCACCCCATTATCCAGTACATTTTTCTGAATTTGAGTGTCAGTTCATCCTTTTTCTTTTTCACGTGGGCTCTCCATCTGAGCCTCGCGTCGAGCGTCATACCGAGGTACTTAGCTTCATTGGCGTATGGAACCACTTTGTTGTTGAGATGAGTTGGAATGTGGCTAACCTTTTTGTTGGTAAAGTCTACGTGCACCGACTTGGCCTCATTTAATTTAATTCTCCACCTTGCTGTCCATTCTTCAATTTGGGAGATTGAGAGGTTAAGTTTTGTCATTGACTCTTCATTGTTGTTTCCCACAGCCAAAATTGCCGTGTCATCGGCGAAGGTCGCTGTTGTTGTTTTCTTCATTTTCAGGTAGATCACTGGTGTAGAGGAGATACAAGAGTGGGCCAAGTACACTCCCCTGTGGCACTCCAGCATTGATCATTTTGGGTTCCGAATAGGCATCTTCGTGTTTTACGCGGAAATATCGATCTGATAAATAAGATCTTAAAAGCTGTGCATATTTTTGTGGTAGCATCTTTTGAAGTTTATGATTGAGCCCTTCGTGCCAAACTTTGTCAAACGCTTGCCTAATGTCGAGGAAGATGGCAGAGCATACTTTCTGCTCTTCAAGAGCTTTTTCAATGATAGAGGTTATTCGGTGAACTTGATCTATGGTCGAATGTTTGCTTCTGAAGCCGAATTGGTGTTTCGGTATCAGGTTCCGTTCGGAGACAACCTGAATCAATCTCTTATAAAGGAGCTTTTCGAATAATTTTGATAACACAGGCAAGAGGGAGATGGGCCTGTATGACGCAGGTTCTTCCTGGGGCTTCCCTGGTTTAGAAATCATAATTACCTCTGCTATTTTCCACAGTTGTGGCGCATAAGAGAGCCTGATGGATGCATTTATAATTTTTGTAAGCCTGGCAATGACCTTCCTCGGCAGATTTTTCAGAACTTGGCCTGTGATGAGGTCGTATCCTGGTGCTTTCTTGGGATTGATCTCAGCCTGAATCGTCTTCTGAACTTCATTGATTGTGACTGGAGGGATTATTATCTCTGTTTCAAGGGGTAGGGGCCTTCTGTTCCGAAACTGTTCCGGGGCCCTCTGTTCCGGGACTGTTCCAGAGCCTTCAGCTCCAATTGACACCCCGATTCCAGACCCGTCATAGCTCTTACCAACTGGGAAGTCCTTTCTCGATTCGTGGGGAAATTATCGGTCCTTGGTGCGCAAGAAAGTGATCTATCGGTTCTATAATTTTTTGTATTTATTTTTTTTTTATTTAACAAGTGAGCTCGCGAGAAGGTAAGACCAGCGGAAGACACATCTCGCCCATTGCACACCCACCGACCACGAGAAGGACCACCCACCTACCTGTACCGCTTGTAAGCGATGGCGGCACGAACAAGCATGGATAGCGGCCAAACAACCAGACGCAATGCCCATCGAACCAGTCACCCCCCCCCCGGAAGAAAGATTGCCGAGGTAGACCTCGGCCTCCAAAGATCGGAGGAGTGTAACGGGGCGGCAGAGTCCAAGCGCCCCGTCAAGAAACTTCGGCGGCGGGGTACGGGTCGGGCCCTCTCCCCTTCAAGCGCCTGACCCAGCTGGGCGAAAGGCGTGACCTCATCGGATTGGTCGGACGAGAGGCACCCGGGAGTAGGAGGAGGGGAAGGCGACTTGACGAGTGGGCTGGGGAAAGGCTGGGCAGTCAGTCGTGTACGAACTCAAGTGAAACGAGGTTGGCCCCCCCTGCTCGCCATAATCTCGAGAGGACGAGGCGAGGCAGGGGCGGGGCGGAACAACCTGTTTCGGGGCGGAACAACCGAAGCGGAACAACCTGTTTTGAAGCGAAACACCGAAGCGAAACAACCGACGCGAAGCAAATCAACCCCTTGTGAAGCCGGTGTTGTGAACGTGACCTGAGGGAACAAGTGTATCGTGGTTCCTTCAGGGTGAGAATTTGGGAATTGGGAGATCAGCCAATTCCTCTCCCGTAACAGTGGGCCCTTATACAAACTGAAAATCCCCCGTCGGACCCGAGTGTTGATTCGTTCGCGCCCGATTCGACGGCCAATAGTCCAGGTTCCCCACGCACCGCCAGTCGTCGGACCTCCGTCGGAAAGAGCCTCGCCTCCTCCGGCCTGGACGGCGTTCCCCTGACCGAAGCCGAGCAGCGAAGAGAACATCACCCTGTTGTCTCCATCCGAAGAAGTTGGTACACGTAAGTGGCGAAATAACTCTGTCTCGTACCCTCGCAACGCGAAAGTCGAATCTCTAAATCTGGCCCAAGCCCTGACGTTTAGTCACCAGAAAGCTGATCATAGAGTGTACATTGTAGCCGTATTATTTAGTATTTTGTCTGTCGTGCGTTAGGAAAAGAGAAAGGAATTAGGGGAGGACGCTAACAAATCACTTTCATTTTACCGTTCTGTTAAACCAAACATTTTGAGCCTTCAGCTACCCCGTAAATTCATTTGGCCCTCAGCCCTTCACTTTTGCCTACTCAATAATTAGGTTACGTAATAGTCAATATCCTTCTCGGCTGAGACATTCCGTATTTTATATTTCTGTCAATTGCGTTTATTATAAGTCAATATTGAACCCTTGTCTTTTCAATCACGAAACCCCATTCCTCAGAGCTTGGTAAATTCAGGTGTACTTGGCGTCCATGACCGACCATTGCAGACATTCCGGACGGTAAGTGAAAGTCTTTAATTTCCCACTAATTATTCGCCTAGGTCTATTTTTGGATCCCTAGCCCGTTAAGTGAAAACGACGGGTTACATCTTTTGGTGGCAAGCGGTGGGATTTTTCAGAAATCTCGATTTCTGTCGTATCCACAACAAGTGATCTTGACCAGGTGAATATTGGTGAGAAAAAGCTCTGAAGGAATTGGGTCGCGTTCCATAATCTTGAAATTCAAACTGTGCTAGTTGTAGATTCCGAAATTTAAAATTGTAAGAAACAAACAAATCGGCCCGAGTGTGAGGAAGCGAGTGAGGAGCCAATTGACTTCAAATCCGTGTCTAGGATTTTTTCTTTCCAAAAATCGAAATTTAGATACTGGCTCATTTATTTAGTAGCATCACTCTCACTGTAGCCTTCTGTTCCGAAACTTGTTCCGAGGCCTTCTGTTTCGGAAAGTGTTCCGGGGCCCTCTGTCCCGAGACTGTTCCGGGGCCTTCTGTTCCGAAACTTGTCCCGGGGCTCTCTGTTCCGGGACTGTTCCGGGGCCTTCTGTTCCGGGACTGTTCCGGGACTTGTCCCGGGGCTTTCTGTTCCGGAACTGTTCCGGGGCCTTCTGTTCCGAAACTGTTCCGGGGCCCTCTGTTCCGGGACTGTTCCGGGACTTGTTCCGGGGCCCTCTGTCCCAAAACTGTTCCGGGGCCTTCTGTTCCGAAACTTGTCCCGGGGCTTTCTGTTCCGGGACTGTTCCGGGGCCTTCTGTTCCGGAACTGTTCCGGGGCCCTCTGTTCCGGGACTGTTCCGAGACTTGTCCCGAGGCCTTCTGTTCCGAAACTGTTCCGGGGCCCTCTGTTCCGGGACTGTTCCAGAGCCTTCAGCTCCAATTGACACCCCGATTCCAGACCCGTCATAGCTCTTACCAACTGGGAAGTCCTTTCTCGATTCGTGGGGAAATTATCGGTCCTTGGTGCGCAAGAAAGTGATCTATCGGTTCTATAATTTTTTGTATTTATTTTTTTTTTATTTAACAAGTGAGCTCGCGAGAAGGTAAGACCAGCGGAAGACACATCTCGCCCATTGCACACCCACCGACCACGAGAAGGACCACCCACCTACCTGTACCGCTTGTAAGCGATGGCGGCACGAACAAGCATGGATAGCGGCCAAACAACCAGACGCAATGCCCATCGAACCAGTCACCCCCCCCCCGGAAGAAAGATTGCCGAGGTAGACCTCGGCCTCCAAAGATCGGAGGAGTGTAACGGGGCGGCAGAGTCCAAGCGCCCCGTCAAGAAACTTCGGCGGCGGGGTACGGGTCGGGCCCTCTCCCCTTCAAGCGCCTGACCCAGCTGGGCGAAAGGCGTGACCTCATCGGATTGGTCGGACGAGAGGCACCCGGGAGTAGGAGGAGGGGAAGGCGACTTGACGAGTGGGCTGGGGAAAGGCTGGGCAGTCAGTCGTGTACGCGAAGCAAATCAACCCCTTGTGAAGCCGGTGTTGTGAACGTGACCTGAGGGAACAAGTGTATCGTGGTTCCTTCAGGGTGAGAATTTGGGAATTGGGAGATCAGCCAATTCCTCTCCCGTAACAGTGGGCCCTTATACAAACTGAAAATCCCCCGTCGGACCCGAGTGTTGATTCGTTCGCGCCCGATTCGACGGCCAATAGTCCAGGTTCCCCACGCACCGCCAGTCGTCGGACCTCCGTCGGAAAGAGCCTCGCCTCCTCCGGCCTGGACGGCGTTCCCCTGACCGAAGCCGAGCAGCGAAGAGAACATCACCCTGTTGTCTCCATCCGAAGAAGTTGGTACACGTAAGTGGCGAAATAACTCTGTCTCGTACCCTCGCAACGCGAAAGTCGAATCTCTAAATCTGGCCCAAGCCCTGACGTTTAGTCACCAGAAAGCTGATCATAGAGTGTACATTGTAGCCGTATTATTTAGTATTTTGTCTGTCGTGCGTTAGGAAAAGAGAAAGGAATTAGGGGAGGACATTAACAGATCACTTCCACTTTTACCGTTATTCAAACCAAACATTTTGAGCCTTCAGCTACCCCGTAAATTCATTTGGCCCTCAGCCCTTCACTTTTGCCTACTCAATAATTAGGTTACGTAATAGTCAATATCCTTCTCGGCCGAGACATTCCGTATTTTATATTTCTGTCAATTGCGTTTATTATAAGTCAATATTGAACCCTTGTCTTTTCAATCACGAAACCCCATTCCTCAGAGCTTGGTAAATTCAGGTGTACTTGGCGTCCATGACCGACCATTGCAGACATTCCGGACGGTAAGTGAAAGTCTTTAATTTCCCACTAATTATTCGCCTAGGTCTATTTTTGGATCCCTAGCCCGTTAAGTGAAAACGACGGGTTACAGCTCACCTGGAGTTCCTGGATTAGATGTGAAAAGGATTTCAAGATGGTTTGCAAAAGTGTCTGCCTTACTCTGATTGTTCTTTGCCCAATTACCGTCAGGCTGCTGTATGGGTGGGGTTTGAGAAGTTGGTATTTTCAAATGCTTTGTGGCCTTCCACAGCGAGTAATCGGTACTTTGGTCGTTAGTCAGATTGGTAATAAACTGCTCGTTAGTTTCATCCCTGATCTCTTCCATTATTTTCTTAACTGCATTGGCTGCTTTGTACCACTCAGCTTTGTGAGCAGGTAACCTTGTGGCTTGCCATTTTTTGCGGGCTTTTCGCTTCAGTTTTATGGCAAAAACTATTTCCCGGGGGTAGTTGATACCCTTCAAAGTTTTCTTGAGCTTGGGTGTATTCTGCCAGGCAGCTGTCTGTATACTGCAGACAAGATGTTCTAATGAGTGGTCCAGCTCTCCAGTTTATTTCATCTCTGAGACTGATTTTTCGGTTGATTTCCAATTTGAACTTGTCCCAGTCTGTTTTTTTGTTAATCAGTACCGGACGGTACGGTTTCTTGATGATATTCTCACTGAGAGTAAGTACAATAGGCGAATGATCTGAGGTTAGGTCGTAACTTTCACTCACCAATAGATAGTTTGTTGATATGTTTTTTGTAACGAAGAAATCTATCAGGTCCGGCTTCTTTTTTTTGTCTGTTGGCCAGTATGTAGGTGTCCTGAGGAATGTGGTTCCCAGTTATTATCTTTTACTGCCTGAAAGAGCTCTCGTCCCCTTCCTGTTGTGATTCGAGACCCCCAATAGGTATGCTTTGCATTGTAGTCCCCTCCAACGATGAACCGCTCACCAAGTTGTTTGAAGGTTTGAGCAAACTCTGTACACTTGATATTGAGTCTTGGTGGGCAATAAATACTTGCCACTGTGGTTGAGTAAGATTTGGTTTTGATCTCAATTGCACATATTTGAAACTGTTCAGTTTCAATTTTTTGGTGTAAATGGTGGTATAATCCATCTCTAATTAGCACTGCACTACCCCCTCGCGCTTTATTACTCGGGTGCAGCGCATGATAGCATTTAAACCCCCTTACTGAGAAATGGGATTCTCTTGTGAAGTGTGTTTCGGAGATGAGGCACACATCTAAGTTATTATATTGTAAGGCTAACTGGAGCTCAAGTTTGCGAGGGAGGAGCCCATTAGCATTCCAAGCCATAATTTTGAGGCTCGTCATTAACGAGTTTTTGATTTTTGCGAGGACTGCCTCTTTTCTAAGGCTCCTTATCCTTTGGTTGAGTTCTTTGAACATTTTTGTTTGATTTTTGATGGAATATCTTATACATTCCATGTAACATACGAACTACATATTGCTCTCCTTAGACTGTTAGTGGTCATGAGGGTTTGCAGATCTGTTCCCTTAAGTCTCAAGTCACTCCTTCTTCTTGTTGTGTTGTAAGAAAGTGAGTACAGTAAAATATATTGTTCAAATTGTGATCCGCGAGTGTTATAATTCCCATTTTCTCACCAAGAAAGTTCAAGAGGTTATGGGCCCAGTTCTACGCCATGCACTATAAAAAGTGCGAATTCTGAACTTGTGTGAGTCAGTGGTAGAGCCTGTGTAGGGCTACGGTTACTATGGATGCGAATTCTGACGAAAAACTGTTCTGACGAGTTCGTCCGAAATCCTCGTCAGAACAAGGTGGTTCCACTGCACGCATGTTCTGATCGTCAGTACATTTATGACACTGGGCGAAGATGGACGATTTGGACGATTTTTACTTAGCTGAAAATCCGTTATTAAAGTTATTACTGTTAAACAGTGAGAAGTCGGAGCACGTGTGCCAGTTGTTTAGCAGTAGAAACGAAAAAGGAGAGTTCCATATGTTATTTGATGAATTATGGGACCAACAAGAGAAATTTTTCGAATACTTCAGAATGATTCCAGAAACATTCGAATACATACTGAAGGGAATAGAACAGAGGATCGAAAAGTTCTCCAATTTTCGCATTTTTTTTATTTATTAAAACCGTACTCAAGACAAAGACTTGGTATTGAAGAACGGATTTTTAATTATAGACTATCAAGGGCTAGACGGTGTGTGGAATGTGCCTTCGGTATTTTGGTTGCCAAGTGGAGGTGTTTAAAAACTGAACTGCAAATCGATCCGGATAAAACAGACATCGTTGTTAAATGCGTTTGTATTTTGCATAACGTAATCATCGATAAGGAAGGTGTGAGCTCTTGATATTCCTGCGATGGGACATGAGCTCGAACAAAGTGGGCCAGTTACACGGAGGTACAATACCTACGGAAGAGGCGCAAATGACACTAGAGAAGCCTTGAAAACTTATTTTGTAAGCCCAGCCGGCGAGGTTTCGTTTCAGTACGACAATGTACAATAAGCTTTTCAACCAGTGCGTAACAAAAAAATGCATACCTAATGAAAAAAAAAAATTGCAATAAAAAAATAATGAAGATCTGCAGCAACCTTCTCCCATCTTTGCCGAGATATGTCTCTGTTATGATAATTTTTGTCCCTCATATCCCACAAACAATTGTTTTCTTGTACGCACGAAATCAATTTATCAACGTCCATGTTGACCAGTCCTCACCACAAAACACATGGGAAAACTTCAGCCGATTCTGACGAACTCGCATGAAAATTCAAACTCGTTTGACCGCTCAAATCGTTCTGACGACGACGTGCGTACTCTGACGATGCTTTCCCTCCCACAGTAACCACTTTCATTGGAACTCGTGCGTTTGTTTTTCCAGCGAATTCGTCAGGACTCGTCAGAACAGTTTTTCGTCAGAATTCGCACCCATAGTAACCATAGCCTAAGACGGAACTTGTGTTTCGACTCAACTCAGAAAGTGCCCATCGCGAGCAACACGTGCTCGAACTTTCGTTGCTAATTTTCGTACGTGTTAATAACCGTGAAAATGTCTCAACAGACGACAGGCATCGAAAAGTTAGTTGGAAGAGAGAATTTCGCTAGCTGGAAGTTGGCAATGAGGAGTGTGTTGGTCATTCGGGACCTATGGGACGTCGTCGAACCTACAACGACTACAGACGCTGCCGGTAACGTTATTCCACCAACTATTGACCCCAGAAAGGATCAAAAAGCCCTAGCTGAAATTATCTTGGCAATTGAGAAGTCAAATTATCCTCATATTCAAGGCTGTACTACGGCCAGTTCAGCCTGGAAATGCCTTCAAGACTCGTTTGAAGATTCTGGTTTATTGAGGAAGATTACACTATTGCGGACGCTTGTTACAACTCGACTCGAAAATTGCATTGAACGTTGAAGAATATTGTAACAAGATTCTATCTACAACTCAAATGCTGAATGAAATAAATTTCCCAATTGGTGACGAGTGGGTTGGAGCCTTGCTACTAGCTGGTCTACCTGATGACTACAGACCCATGATTATGGGGTTAGAAAGTAGTGGGACCAAAATAACAGGGGACTCAATTAAAGTGAAATTGCTGCAAGAAGTAGGCGCGCAGTCTGCTAGTCTGCAGTGCGCTGATGCAGAAACCGCCCGTACGCCCCCAAGTCGAGGAAATCTAGGCCATCACTCCCCTTCGAACAAATATTCGTTAAATTCATCTTAGGCCAAAAGCAATGACATTCTGATGGTGCTTTACTTTCCTAGTGGCTTTGTGAATATGTCAGTGATTTCATTAGATGGTCATGGGCGTTGTTGGCGGTGAGGTACGTCTTGAAATCGGAAATTGTCGGTGCTGCACGACAGAGCACTGCGACGTGGCAGGTCGTTCGCAGGGACGTTATTGGACGTGCCGGCACTTGGACGCCTGCCCGTCCTGGTGACGTCCGGATGAAGAGTCTAGTTCCTTGATCATCGTCGGGACGGTCGGAGAAAACCGAGGAAGTCCTCACTACGTGTTCCTCTGGGTCGCTGATTTCTCCTCCATCGGAGTCTTCCTCTAAACTGTAGGGATTATCTCGTTGGCTTCAACTACAGCGTCCTCGTTGTTGATAGGGCGGTGGTTTGGACGATCGGTATTCTGGCTTTTGTGGACGAATTTCCCCAAGATTTTAATGACACTCGAGGGGATGACTCTGCTACGTTAGAAGTTATCTTTAGATTCATTTTGAATGTGATACTCTCTTCCTCGAGAAACTTGACATCTCGGCTGATAGTGACATCTTTTGTAGCGGGTTAAAGAATCTGTATCCCTTTGTATCCATGCAGTTAACCTATGAAGATTAATTTTTCGGAATTTGGATCCAACTTCTTTCGGAGTTGCTTCGGCCGGTGAACCATGGCAGAACATCCAAAAATTCTCAGGTTACTTAGATCGGGTTTTTCTTTGTACCATGCTTCGTAGGGGGTTTTCCCTTGTAGGATTCGCGCCGGGAGACGATTGACAGATGTATGCTGCAGCGCCATCGCCTCTGCCCAATATCTTTTGTCTAAATTGGCATCAATGAGCATTGTGGAGTTTTTTCCGCCAATGTCCTATTCATCCTTTCGGAAAAACCATTTTGGGACGGGCTGTATCTAGCAAGTAGTTTCGTGGACGAATCCCAGACTCTTTGAAGAGAGCATTCATCTTCTCGTTCAAGAATTCAGTCCCACGATCGCTACGGAATTTCTGATTTTGAGGCCTGTCTGGCACTCCATTCTGCTTTGAACTCCTTGAAGCATTTGAAGAATTGGCTTTTTTCCTTCAGAAAATAAAGACGGACGTATCGGGAATGGTCATCAATGAACGATGAAAGAAAAACGACTTCCTCCGAATGATTCTCCTAAACGGACCCATTAGGTCAGAATGAATTAGTCCAAGCAGTTGTGAGGAACGATTTCCACGGCTTTTGAAGGGTAGTCTCGACTGTTTTCCTCTAGGCAAAGTTCAAAGTTCCCTTTGATGTCTGTCTCTCCAATCATTCCAATCGAGTTTTGTTTCAAGATACTCATGCCTTCATGTTGAGATGGCCTAGAGACGGTGCCACAGCGCATTTGTTCCCTGGTGGTGAAGTGACAAATTGCCTGGGTTTCACTGGGCGATTCAATGGGGTAGATTCCATTATCCAGGGTAGCTTCAGCAAACAGCTTCCCTGTTCGTCGTATATTTGTCCTCCTTTTGATTGAAAGTGACGGTAGGGCTTTGGAGACAATTTTGCTAACTGATAATATATTTGCAGCTGCTTCGGGTACGTAAAGAGCATCATGTATGTGACGTCAGTAGTTTTGCCTCCTGCGGAAACAGCCAACTTTACATTCCACATTGATGAGCAGTGAGTTCCTTCTTGTCAAGGGCAGTGATTTTCACCTCTTTTTTCCAAGGTCTTGACAAAGGAATTTGCAGTGCAGGAGAGTATGGCGCTGCTTCCAGAATCAAATACCAAGCCATTCTGTTTTGGGGCTGACAAGATGAGAAAACAACTGAAAAGCGACTTCTGCTTTTGTTCTGGCAGTCTTTACTCCGTCTTTGTCTGCTTTGCTTTTACTGCCCCACATTTGCGGCTACATGACCAAATTTTTGGCATTTCAGACATTGTGG
>CM034000.1:1306215-1322048 GCA_019603395.1 Cyrtorhinus lividipennis
GAGGGACCATTGGACGGGCATCGATTAAAAATTTTTCTACCTATTATGGGTAAATTCGGAAACAAGAAAATTCCAGAAGTGTGGGGGAGCGTCTCTTCCAATCATCCAGAGTATTTAAATTTAAAAAAAAAATCCCTCTTTTGGGCGTGGGGTGAGAAATTGAAAACATTTTTGAAACACGCCCAAAAATGGAATTTTCAAAACAACTTATTTTTAACCGCCGACATAATTTACGAAGATCCACCCAACATTAGTTTCAATCGATTCAGCGTTCTTCCAATAAAATAATGTATGTGTCAAAACAGCGGTATATATTATGATCCGTGAAGAAACATCAATGTTTTACTCGTTGATACCTGTCCCTACAACATGTCGAAGTACTTGGTCTCGAATGAAGATAATTGATTATCGTTCTCTTATCAATAAGTATCACTCATGGTGGCGCGGGATGTAAACGTAGGTATCCCTCACTTACCAAACCTCGTTTAGAGCCCAAAGAAATAAAACGCTGCAAATTCTTTCACAGGGGTTGGTTATTCTTCGGACCTGGCGAGACTCATTAAACATTTACGAAGATTAGAAATTTAGACTTAGACATTAGACATTTAGACGAGACTCATAGAGACTCATTTCTTCAACATGTGGAAAATGGGGGAAGCAGTGGGTGTGGCTAGTCCCAGACCCAATCCAATCGATTCAGGGTCCAAAATTTAGTGGCCATCCAAAAATAGTACCCCACAGCCTAGATTGCCAAAAATCTCGAAAATCCATTTTTCAAAAACCAATTTTGTTTCACCCTTTTTCAGCACAGACGGCGGACAAATACTTCGGATTTGTAATTCACGCACTCGGAAAAGTAAAAAATAAAAATTCAAAATTTTTTTAGGGAGGGGGGACGAGGGAGAGTGTATAATTCTTATTTTAATAAGAATTATGAGCTAAAAGGAGATTCGACTACATTTATTTTATTTTATTTTTGTCAAAAGTTTACATTCATCATTGTTATTTGATTAATTTATTTCTTTTTGCCTCTAGAATTTACTGCACTTGCCGTCTTTCGTTGGGTGGATGAGTTGGTATCGAGTGCGCTAAGTTATACGTTACCGCGTTATGTTTAGTCGCCTCGTCGTACATCTTCCAAATCCACCTCTTCTTGGGCCATGAGCCCAATCGAGAGAAATCTAGGGAATTTCAGAGCATGATTATCATACCAATACACGGTAAGAACGTTCGAGCCCCCACTCCCCTACAGTACATCCGTTCCGACGCCAGACGAAGGTTTACTGTACCGTGAATGATCTGCCCGTCAAATAACTCTCATTCGCCTGATCGATTCGACGTCCGCATTTGGTCGAGAGATCAGGAAAAATGACGCGACATCAAAATGTAATTAGTGTATCAGTAAATGACTGACAGGATCGTTGAAGGGAGTCTGCCGGTGAGTTCGGGAGCTTTCACTACCGATGAGCGTGTCGTGGCGGATGTGGAGAAACGGCGAGATATTCGATATGATCTTGGATAGTGCTCACTATCCAGTGCGAAACTCATCTCAATCGATTCGCCGTTCGTAATTTCCTAAACTTCCTAAAAATCGCTACTTCCTAAAAAACATTTTACGAAATATCCTTTTTACCCAGTATTGAGCGATTGGGTTGAAAACATTCAATGGCCAATGACAGCCTATAAGGAGTAACTGACCAAACTTTATATCATTTTGGGTTCCTTTTAGGTTTTTTTTTTTTCAAATCTGGACATCTTCAAACACAAAATTTCAAGTTTTGAGGTAAGTCCTCAGACATGCAAATATGGGGTGGTTTTCCAGAGCATGAAAATAATCAACGCTTGTCACAACTAGCTCTCAATCAGTCTGGATTGCCAGATATCCACCTGAGCCGCTATCTTGATTCACCCCATGGATATATCTTTTGGACATTTTAGCTATGTGTGGTGATAATGATTGAGAACCATAATTGTACACAATGTACTTATTGTGATCGTATTCTCAAATAATTGTAGGTCTATAAAGTTATACATTATATGGACAATGTAGGTATGTACATGTATTAAAACATAATGAGGCACGTGAAGTAGGCGAAAACAATCCTCCAATCTTCTCTGCACATGTTTTCTTCTATTGACTATTGCTCGGTGTTCAGTTTCTCGTTATACAGCAAACTGGTGCAGCCGTTTAACTCTTCACCCATGACATGACGTCCACTCCAAGAAGCACTCACAACCAACAACTCACAACAGTAGCAACTTTGGTAATCAAATTAAGATAAGCAGGACGGGGATGGTGATGGATGGTAATTGCAGAGGACGGGAATGAATGAAATGTTGGTTCCTGGGGGAATACAAAAACGCATCGTAATTATGTCGCTCGTCCTCGAGGACGAGCCAATGTCATAACACCATAGTGGTATTCTACGTGGGATTAATATAGAGATTTGGGGTCACGGTCCTTATACCGGGTGGTCTTCAAGAGGAGTCCACTCATTGTGTAAAGCAATCAGACGAATTCGGGGGAGATAGAATTGATCCTTGCTGAGAGGGTTCGACTGTAACAGTCGATGAGTCATGACGGACAGAAATAAATCTATTTTATAGTGGTAATCAATACATAAAATGTACATAGATAGGAGAGGACAGTATAATTCATTCTAATTGTGATATCTTTCGAAACAAATCCCTATAAATGCTATCACCCACTCCACTCGTAGAGATCTGTGCGCCTCTGTAATCACCTATTCGGTAGAATATCGCGAATAGAGATTCGATAGAAGGTTTTAAATTCTTCCTCTTCCTTCCGAACGATCCTCCATCATTATCGCGGCAAGAGGTGGAGCTATCAAAAGAGAAATGGCATGAGCGAAGAAAGCAATGATATATCAGACCCATTAGCATCTTTGGGACGAGATTGTAATGGAAGGAGCTCGGGTACCGGGACAGATCTGACCTTCTAGAGACCAATTATGCCTTCCTGAGCTCGCCCCACGCTTCGTTAACCTAACCCGGGGTAAAAATTTCTCAGGCACAGGCCCTTGATGGTGAATAGGAGAGGATTCATGTCTGCGAGCGGTTAAAAAATACCATCGTTGCTTCAGCTTCAATTAAGCTATTTATTCAAAGCAAGCGTAGGGTACATTCAAGTAGGCTTCAGTGATTTATTAAAATTCCTTTTCAAAAATACAATTAATAATCACTGGGGGGAACATGCACAACGACCGGAAGCCGTTTACCGAATGGGATTATCAACATTAAAATTGATGAAAGAAGACACTGTGAGACTACTTGGCTCACAAAGAAGCCATCAATCTATTGGATTGCTTAGCGCGAAATTGAAACAATTGAAGTCATTGTCGAGCCTTGAGCTGTGTAAGGGACTTTTTCATTTATCTACGCCAATAGTACGGGGCTGAGTCCGTGTATCCGGAAAAATCTCAACAACATTCGTTATAAGTTTGTTTTTTAAAGATTTATCGTGCCAAAAGGGATAAGAAGTACATTTATTTGATATTATAGGTGTTATTCATTTAACAAATAAGATTTACTTAACATAATCAAGGCGGACAAGTTCCTTAACATATGAGTTTGGAATGTAACTATGTGGTTGCGGTGACAATAGTGGGCCCGATACACTCCCTTGTGTCACGCCAGCCTCAAAGTTTTCCACTCAGGAAAGGCTTTCTCTTGTTCAATCTGTATAAATTATAAATCCGATAAAATCAAATTCACTTTTCGTTATTTAGCGATAACCGATAGTCATTGGTCGATCAGTATTACAAACAATATTGACGTCATTCTTGCCAGACTTGTATCGTCATAGAAGACGATAGAGCAAACTAAATCATCTTCCAATGCTCTTTGCATTCATCAATGGCCAAACGTGGTTTTCTGAAGCCAAATTTGTGCATCCGAGTCAGTTTACGTTGTTCAGTACTTGGTAAACAACGGTCATTGGTAGATCAGTTTCATAAATACTATTGACGTAGATGGTAATATTGTATAGGTTGGGTGGATTTAAGCTCATTTGCTGATATGGCTGGCTGCTTTAATGTGATCATTACGACCTCCACAATAATCGATCAATTCAATCATTGCCCAGACTTTCCAATTGGTACGCGTAATATTAACATTACGGATCAACGTATGTATTGTTCTTTGTTGATTCTGGCTCCCACGCACTAACTAAAAGCCACGTCGTACGTTCTTGTCAGATTCTGATCGCTCCAGGTGGAGGGCGTCCCGGAACAATAAGTGAAAAACAACAACTCCGGATTTAGAGAATGGACAATGTGGAATGAAACAATGAGAATATGGCGAGGGCGAGAGTGAAAAATGAGACGGGAGAACTGGGATCGATTCTGTCGGATAAGCGGTTGAGGGAATCGACCTTGTTGCAGAAAAAAGTCGTATGAGAACGAGCGTGGCGCTACTTTCTTTTTCGAACCACTCGGCACTGAGACGTAACTGCTATTTATGTCGGTCTTTAGACTTTTTGAACTCCCTTTAACCACTCATGTACTGAAACTTCTTATCATCTACGCTAAAACCGTGAAAAATATTCCCGAAATCAAAACTCAATCTCTAGGAAGAAAATAAATTCAGAATCTCCTAACGACCTCCATTTTATTGTGAATTTATTAATAAAAATTAGGAATTTTGCAATTTCTGAATGTTTCACATAAAAAAGGATTCTCCTAACTAGGTTGACAATCTTTTCAGCATATCTTGATTATAAATGAAATGTCAATAAAGAATTAAATACACTTCATCTTGGACATATACGTAAGTATAAGTCAACTGTCTAATTAAGGCATCTAGCTATTTTTTGTAATGAAATGTTTTTCAGATTGGAAACTTTTCAAATTAATTTGGAGGATTCCCATAATGAGTCTGACGAATGAATTCAGAATTTGACTAAGCTAAACTATATTGGGTAAGTGATAAGTTGGACCTCCTAAATTATGCGGAAAATTATACCCGAGTTCTATGCTTTTTTTGAATTCACCCTTTAGATGAATTAGTAGTATTCTTATAGGAACAGATCACCCTTGTATTCATTTCGACAAAATTTGTCGGCCCGGATCATGAAAATTGTCCGTTTGAGTGTTGGTTGTGCTTAGCTCCCTCACAGATTGAACACCCTAAACAGAGTAGGGTGAAAATGAATAGTTTCGTATTTAGTAAATGGAGGTCCAGGTTCATTTCCAACTAAATGTAGGCCGTTGAATCAAGTGATGAGTGACCGGTTTTCCGGGGTAGTTTGCCTATGAGCCAAGGGGGTATTCTATAGTATAGATGGATCCTTTCTTTTAAAAATAAAATTGTTTGCTGTACCTTTCCTAATAAGTATATACTCTAAGACCTCTAAGGTACGCTTTGCCTCACGAGCGAGATTCACCTTTAATAATGAATCACTATGGAATAATTTGCAGCGTTCCTCGGTCATTCTTGACCCACACATTCAATATACGTTTGTCGATTGTGATCACCAGGTAAAGTTCAGATAGACTTCCTTTAGAATCTTAAAGATTTTTGATAATATTTTGAAGTCATTGTAAGGCCCGAACCTGCGTAGCTCTTCATTTTCAGCGCTGGGAATCTTTGTCCTAAATATTCAAAAGAAAAGATAAATTGTTACGTCGCGATATAGGCCGTCCTTACACTTTCGTTTTGTGTCTGCCTAGACGTGATTTCGGAGCTGAGTGGTCTGGTATATACTATTTCTGGTCCTGTGATGATAGATTTTGGCGACAAATTCGTTTCCAAGTCGCTAGAGCAACTGCGAAGGATGGTTATAGATGAGGCCTGTCAATAAACATACAGCTTTTCTACCTGACAGAGAATATTAAGAACGAAAAGAGGGATGAAACTCACGTTAGAAAGTTCGAAAAGAATTTTGGTGTGATGAAACTCCCCTGGAGATTAAAATTAGGTCAAACGAAATCATATTTTGAACGAGTCAGTAACGCGATATTTCCATTAAGCCGGACGAGAGACCCCTCGCTGTTTCTTCAAGATAAATAACAATACTTTGCTCGTTTTTTTCTCACATCTCCGAAGGAAGGCAGCGAAAAAAAAACAAGTCGCTCCTAATTTTTCAGCAGTTCTTGTTGCCGAACGATGAGTGACTGACATCAATGGGTTCCATTAGGACTCCCGTTTTCAGGGAGTATCTTTGATCTTTTTCAATCCCCATTTTTTCTGGTTGGTATTCGCACGGGCGGTTTCGTTGTGGTGCCACATTGCTTTCGGTTCCGGTTCCGAATAAATTCAGCTGGCATCCGTTGCATGTTAAACTGTTAAAGTTGACGGGAAACTAGGGATATACAACTAAAAAAGAGAAACTGTGACGATTTTGGTATCCGTCAAATTGAATAAGAGTCATATTCCATTCGCTTACTCAATTTTTACTTTCACTTTTTTCTCTTATGTGAAGTGGGGAAAATTATTGTTCAAATAAGTAGTCACTAAATAGGTACCCCAGATATCAGCATGAGACATTATTAACTCATGTAATATCCCTTTCATACCTTACTAATTCTATCTACGACATTACTTCTCTTAATGACATACTATTCTATAAGTAAGAGTTCTACTGTGAGGATATTCTTCTCTTCTCTAATCAGCAACTAGAGCTTTCATCAGCGTGTATAACGAGAACGACTGTCTGGCGGCCTGCAAAATTTTTAACAAATTTAATTTCATCAAAATTGTTTTGAAAACGTGTTCTATGATTCTAATTTTATTATTGTCATTATTAGCTAATTATTATTTTATTTTTTTTAACAAGAGTTAATTTTACAATGAATATTTTGTTATGCTACTCCCTAAAGAAATTAACTATTTTGTAAATTAACTTACATCAACAAATGTAGCGAGGGACGCGACAAAAACGCTGGCACCGGTCAAAACTCGACGTTGCTTGAGTATTTCCAAAGCGATAATCATGCATTTCCTTTCCGGGACCGGGCGCTTTCGTACCAGTTGGTCAAGTAGTAAACGCTCGTGTGGAACTCTTGAAGCTGAAATTATACCGAGGAAAGCTGAAAATTTTAGCGTAACTATACGGATGAAGATAAAAATTAGGTGTCGCAAACACCAAGGAACAAAACTAATCTTGGACGACTCACCGAATGAGAAATTTCTTCCCCCGTCCAACAGAGCAAAGCGAATTCCATTATCGATGTGCATGTCATGGGAAACAAAGTGGCCATGGCAGATCCTCCAGAAGTCTTGGAGAAAGATTATAAATTAGTATACTGAAGAAGTAAAAATGATCTTGTTTTGGTGATCCTAGAAGGAACTGCATTTAAGGCGAAACCCATTTGACGCTCAGAAGCCTTTGAAAGTCGTGTGTGATAGTCTTGAAAGCAGCAGTTTAGGTATCTATTACACAGGCACACACACAAAAAAAGTCAAAGTCCATGAAAGCGACCTGTGGGGTTTTATGTTTTTTCGGGTCGCTGATTTCGAATCGTTTGCCAGTTTTTTCAGATCAGATCGCTTTCAAGGTCATTTGAAGGTCAAACCAACAAAATAACCGCAAAAAATGTCTAAAAATGTATATATAGGTTTTGAAGCAATTTGTGAAAGCCTTAGATGCCAATGGTCGATGTTTTAAATACTTGGAAAAGATGTTTCAATATAAATCTGATGCCAAGTTGAAAGAAGGGATTTTTGATGGTCCAGAAATAAGGAGACTTTTACAAGACCTTCAAATGACCTTATATGACCTTCAGATAACCAGACATGATCAAACCAACCCTGGATTTGGATTCAGCAACCCTCAAAACACATACATACATTTTTACAATTTTTTTTGAGGTTATTTTTTTGGTTTGACCTTCAAATGACCTTGACCTCATGAAGGTCAACCAACACCGGATTCGGATTCAGCGTTCTAAAAAACCTATGTCTGAATTTTTTCAGATTTTTTAAGCGATATTTTTTTAGCTATATTTTCTCCATTTGACCTTCAAATGACCTTGAAAGCGAATCTGATCTGAAAAAAAATGGCAAACGATTCAAAATCAGCGACCCGAAAAACATAAAACCCCCAAAAACAGGTTGATTTCATGGACTTTGACTTTTTTTTTTGTATGTGTGCCTGTGTTATCTACCATTCAAACGTACGAGGTGCTTACCACAAGAAAGGCATAGTTAAACGCGACGAAATGACTCATAAATATAAACACTTGAAAAGCAAATAACGAATCGTGAAGAACATTGATGTCTCTCATTACTCTGCAACATACCACAGAAATTAACTAACCTGATGTGTCTAAAACTCGTATATTGATTCAGCTCTGGATTAAATTAGACTAATAACTACTCAATCAGTCGGTTGTGGTCGTCGACGCATGCTCTCATCCGCTCCATGTACTGGTTCGGGTTCCTCTTATCGTACATGACGAGGGACCATCTTTTCGACAAAAGTCTCGTTTCAGTGCAAAACATGGCGATAAAATGCAACATAGTAGTCGCTGTATAACTCACAATAACGCTGAGCACTAAATAAATGGGGATCTGAAATGATTTAAGTAAAATTGTACAAATTTATTGTGGAATGTTGCACTTTTATAGCACATGTGACTATCGAGCTCACTTGCATAAAAGGAAATGATATTCTATTTGACGTCGGGATATCCATATACGGGTACTGAGTTGGTACGAAGGAGCCTCCAGGACGGAATATAGGCGAAACCGTCCAGACAATTTCAATGGTGATTACCATCATGTAGAAAAACTTATTGGCTCTCAGGGTTATACCCTGAAATGGATAAACTCGTAATTATTGTACACAATAAGTCTTGATTGAGTCTTTGGTGATACCAGTAATGCTATTACAAGTCTGCCATTTCGTTCTAATAGAGCCCTGCACGGGGGAAATATTATATAAACAGCAACAGTAACAATTTCAGTGCCACCGTGTTTAAAAGGAATACGAAATTTCAGAGGTTTTCACAGTTTTGATGCCGTTGGATGAAGTTCTTTTTACCTACTTATCCGAAAATGATGTTCTGCGTGAAAACTTTCTGCTTTCAACTGAAAAAACTTTGGTTATGAACAATAAAACTGTCATAAACTGAGAATGTTAGTATCAAAGTTGAACTTTGGGAGGGGTGGAACCGTTGTGATTAGCCAGGTAGGCCTACGCTACGTCATCGTCATCTTACAAGGTTTGAAGCTCAACTTACACCTTGCATATTACATTTGTTGAACAATAAAACAAGTAAACCATTCTTTGAACAAATTTAAGCAAAAAATTATGAGCCACGAACTTCAAGAATTGATATTTGTTGGTCTTTCGGTCGCTTACTCCTGACTTCCTTCATCCACAGTCCTAATCTGTATATCACCTTAGAATGACTCATGGCAATTTGATATTTGCTCAACGCGGAGAGAGTCGCAGATAAATATGCTATGACATTAGTCACCGATGCTAAGTCCTGCGGACAATGATGAATAAATAGCAGATGATTAAGAATAGAAAATTGGGCTTACGGGCTACAACGTTGTTCCTTTTGCAGAATCGATACTAGAAAGTATAACAACAGCCATTTTTAATGAAGGATTGAAATGTAGCAGGATGACGCTTGATTTACGACTGTCGAAATTATATTGCTCCTTGTAGATTATTTGGAGAAAATAACACACCCCCCCCCAAAAAAAAGTCAGAGTCCATGAAAGCGACCTGTGGGGTTTTATGTTTTTCGGGTCGCTGATTTCGAATCGATTGCCAGTTTTTTCAGATCAAATCGCTTTCAAGGTCATTTGAAGGTCAAATGTAGAAATATCGCTTAAAAAATCTGAAAAAATTCCGACATAGGTTTTTTAGAATGCTGAATCCAAATCCGGTGTTGGTTGACCTTAATAAGGTCAAGGTCATTTGAAGGTCAAACCAACAAAATAACCTCAAAAAAATTGTAAAAATTCGACCTTCAAATGACCTTATATGACCTTCAGATAACCAGACATGATCGAACCAACCCTGGATTTGGATTCAGCGACCCTCAAAACACATACATACATTTTTACAAAATTTTTTGAGGTTATTTTGTTGGTTTGACCTTCAAATGACCTTGACCTTGACCTTATCAAGGTCAACCAACACCGGATTTGGATTCAGCATTCTAAAAAACCTATGTCAGAATTTTTTCAAATTTTTTAAGTCTATTCTTAAAATTTGACCTTCAAATGACCTTATATGACCTTCAGATAACCAGACATGATTGAACCAACCCTGGATTTGGATTCAGCAACCCTCAAAACACATACATACATTTTTACAATTTTTTTTTTTTTTTTAAGGTTATTTTTTTGGTTTGACCTTCAAATGACCTTGACCTTGACCTTATGAAGGTCAACCAACACCGGATTCGGATTCAGCGTTCTAAAAAACCTATGTCTGAATTTTTTCAGATTTTTTAAACGATATTTTTTTTAGCGATATTTTCTCCATTTGACCTTCAAATGACCTTGAAAGCGATCTGATCTGAAAAAACTGGCAAAAGATTCGAAATCAGCGACCCAAAAAACATAAAACCCCACAGGTCGCTTTCATGGACTTTGACTTTTTTTTTTTTTTGTGGGGTCGTGTAAATCTTGCATTCTCTGGGTAGATATTTAAAACCATAAAAATAATAACAACTCTGGAAAATGTTTTTTTCTTGTTTTATAATGGGGATAGGCCAATCAAACATTTTAAGTCCATCACCCATATCTGCTTGTTGAAAAATACTTCCACAATAACCCTCAGTCTAGAACATCGCTACCCGACGGAGTTTTATTGATTTTCGATACATTCAATGGTCTCTACGCAAAAGGATCGTCTTACAAGCAATTCGTCGCAGGCTCCCGCTTTTCTCAATTATTTGGTGACTTCGCCCAAGAATGAACAACAATTTTGGATAGGTTAATCTAAAATCAACTTCACATTCAAAAAATGAACGTCGTCCTTACCTCATTCTTCACACTATCTAACGTAGCCATCGAGACGGACCATCCTTGAAAACAAATGACGAAAATGCAGAACACGCCGAAGTATTTCTTACACCGACCCGCCGCCGAATTATCATCAACGTCATTCTCCTTGTGGAGACCGATACTTCTTATCGTCCAGTCGTGGATTTTGAAAAACTTGAAACCAACGTAATCTTCGTAGTAAATTTTTTTCGTCATGTTGCTGCCACAGAGTGGGTATTGTATGGTACGTTGTTGGGGAAAATGCCAACACAAAAGAATATCTATTTGTTCTGTTCCGATTTACGTTCGTTCAGAACGAAATTATATGTACGGGAGAGCTCAGTCTTCAACCTTATTTCGTGACGAATTATCGGCTTAAATTATAGCATCGGGAGTCGCCAGCTCGCAACTATTGGTTATTTAGTTGAAAACGTCGGGTAACGATCTAGAAATCTCAAACTATCGGTAAATATTGATTTTGATCTTAAGTATACTCCTAATCTTGGGTTTCCTTTACGTGAACTTATTGTTTGTTGGTTGCAAAACCATAATGAAAAAATCTGCAAATTCTTACACACGGGTTGGTTATTCCTCGAATGGGGGAAACAGTGGGTGTGGCGGGTCTCAGACCCATTCCAATCGATTCAGCGTCCAAAATTTAGTGGAAAATGATACCCCACACGCCTAGGTAGCAGAAATCCCGAAAACACATATTCAAGATGGGTGTATCTATGGGGCACTACGACACTAATTTACTAATATAATATTGAGAAAACGTAGGTAATTTAGAAGGCTATAATAATTGTATTAAATTGAATTGAATGGTACGAATAAAAAGCTCGGACAGTAAAAGGAATTGTAGGCAACTGCTCAAAATTGGTTGCTAAGTTTAACAGCTGGTTATAAACAACAGGATATGACGATGTGTTTTGTTTGTCTATTCGGCTGAAGTCACCCACATGGGTAATAAATACCCAATTTGACCCATTACTTCTTCCAGTGGGTGCCAATTGTTCTGGGACCCATTTTGTTGGATTCAGCGTCCAAAATTTAGTGGAAAATGACACCCCACTCGCCTAAATCACCCAAAATCTCGAAAATCCATTTTTCAAAAAACACATTTTGACCCCTACCCCCTCCAAATTTGGTCCGATCGGGCTGAAAAGTTTCGAGGACCCATCTCGGCTGGGAACAGACCCCTGACCCAAATTTCAGATTTTTAGAACATTTTCTACTACCAAAAACGGCGTGGACAATGGACGGCGTACGGCGTACGGCGTACGGCGGACGGCGGACGGACATTGACCTTTTTTGATCAGGACATCATGAAACGTCCAGAAAAAAATTTTGAGCCGAATCGGAGAGGTTGACCATTATCATGAAAACATAGGTTGATTATTCAAGGAATAACCAACCAAAACGCTGCCAATTCTTTCACAGTGGTTGGTTATTTTTTCGAAACAGAAGCATGGAGAAAATAGGGGGAAAACAGCCTCAAACTCATTCCAATCAATTCAGAGTTTAACATTTAGTGAAAAATGATACCCGAAATCTTGAAAAACCACATTCAAAATACCCATTTTGACCCATAACCTCTTCCTCGTCCCGGGGCCCGTCCCATTGGATTCAACGTCGAAAATGTAGTGGGAAATGACATCTCACACGTCTAGATCACCGAAAATATCGAAAATCCATTTTTTGAAAAACACATATTAACCATAAAACGGCGTCGATAGCAGACTATCGACTTATTTTGATCTAGACACTTCGAAAAGCCCAGAAAATTTTTGTGGAAAGGTGTGATAGACATAGGTTTTCAAGGAATTAGGCATTTGCCCATTTAGAAGATTAATTTATATAATTGTGACAGGCCATTAAATGAACATTTGAACATTTTTGAAAAAGAATGAATTTGCTACAAAATAAAACCAAGCAGAACTTCGTAGCTTTAATACAAGATAACGGTGATACAGCTCGTTATAAATGGACGCACTTTCTATGCCAAGACACAATATTTGTCTGTTTAAATCACAAAGGGATGGTTTTTATTCGAATGTGACATTGAAATAGTATCCAATTTGTGACAAAACGGGCAAAAAAGGCCTGTTCTCATAACCTCGCTACCCAAAGTGATTCATACAGTGTATGTAAACATTTTGTGACTACTAGTATTAATTGAGGCGAAAATATACACCAAGCTCATTCCCGTCCTTAAAAACGTTACTAAATCAATCTCCCTCTTTAGCACTATTTTCAAATAATCAATCATCCTCACTAGAGCCCCACAACTAGTGGCGGTAGAGCTGAACATGAGTTAAGAACCAACAAGACAATAGGAATATTTCGAAGGCTGAAGATTTCTATTAAAAGGAACGTGTTGCCAAAAATGAGGTTCTTAAACCAGCTGAGACTCTCCAATGGATTAATTTATTTGTATATTGATTTATATTTTGCACCAGGGCTCAAACGGAAGTTATGACCTAAATTTCCAATCGTTCGGATATTGAATATTCACCTACAAATGGGCCTAACTGCTTTCAGATCAATCAATTGCAATCAAATCATTTGCTTATTCGAGCGCTTGCAGAACGGACTAGGCCAATGGATGTTTTTCAGTTCGTCAAAAGCCCACTTCACACGTTTACAACCGAAGAATAATTAGAACAACGAGGAGATCGAGGTAGATGTACACTGTACCTTCGCATACGCCTTGATCCCCCACGTGGGAAATACACTTTCTCCGCTTCCCTATTTCAGTTTGGCGATAATAGGATCGAAATTTCCATGATTTTCGTTTTGGACGGACCTCTTCGCACGATCTATTTCACACTTTTCTATAATGAACGAGCCGGAACAGTTTAGTTAACAGTAATTAAGTGCTAAAGAGATTGGCTTAATTGAGAGGAATTTGGTGCCTTTGCTTTCAAGTACGTACTATATAGACTACGGACACTTTCTATTGAGAACACATTTCTTAGATGAATTAAATATTCTGGGACCCGACCCAGGCCAGCAATTTAAATTACTATTTGGAGAATTATACCTCACACTCTCCATTCATTTGAATACAACTTTGCATTCGCATATATAGAAAATACGTATTTCAATTTGTAATTAATTGTAAATTATTGATATTCTCGCTATACTTGCCATTATAAAAGGCAAAAAGGCGTCAAAAAAACTTTGTGAGTACACTCACTCCATTTTGGCCCCGATTCAAGCTCATTCAGGAAGGGTGGTGCATCGAAGAAGCGCATTTGAGCAGTAATTTTTCAAAGTATTTCGACTATAGTCGAGTGTGGTCTCATTTTACCATAGTTTTTATGGCAGAAAGGGAGCTTGGTGACAGCTGCAAATCGGCTGTGAAAAAGGAAGATGTTTCAACTGGTTTTACTTTTACAGTAGGAAAAACACATCAAAAAATCTGCAAATTCTTACACACGGGTTGGTTATTCCTCGAATGGGGGAAACAGTGGGTGTGGCGGGTCCCAGACCCATTCCAATCGATTCAGTGTCCAAAATTTAGTGGAATAAGATACCCCACACGCCTAGGCACCAGAAGTCCTGACACATACAAAATGGGTGGATACATACCCATTTTGACCCATAAACTTCTTCCGGTGGGTGCCAATCGTTCTGGGACCCATTTATTGGATTCAGCGTCCAAAATTTAGTGGAAAATGACACCCCACTCGCCTAGATCGCCCAAAACCTCGAAAAAATCCATTTTTTCAAAAAACACCATTTTGACCCCTACCCCCTCCAAATTTGGTCCGATCGGGCCGAAATGTTTCGAGGACCCATCTCGGCTGGGAACAGGACCTCTGACCCCAACATTTCAGATTTTTTAGAACATTTTCTACTACTAAAAACGGCGCAGACGATGGACGGCGGACGGCGTACGGCGGACGGACATTGACCTTTTTGATCAGGACATCATGAAACGTCCAGAAAAAAAATTTTGAGCCGAATCGGAGAGGTTGACCATTATCATGAAAACAGGTGATTATTCGAGGGAATAACCAACCAAAATCCGTATTAGGTATAATGTAACAATGATGTTGTGAGACGCTCGACAGTTAGAAAGGTTTTGGCCGTACCCAGCGTAGACATCGATAAATCGTTATAAAGAAGTGGAATTTATCAAGGTGTACATCCATTTCTTTAAAAAGTATCGCACATTTCCCGAAGAAATGAAAATAAAATGAAATGAAGATTTTAAAAGTTGTTTATTTTTAAAATTGTTTTGATTCATACGTTATTGAATTGTTGTTCTACTCGTATACAAGGGAGTTCACTTGCACTTTTTGTGGCAGCGAATACCACCAGAGCATAATTTGGCAATGTTAGCAAGCTTATGGTTTAACCTGATTTGAATAAAAACCGCATCGTTGTTTTCTCTGTGAATTGGTGTGCACAAAGTCACAGTTTTTCTCCACGAGATTCTCTTAAAAGTGAACGAAATGGGTGAATTTGCTGAGGGTTCTGGACACCCTGCCCACAATTATCCGACGTTGGGCGCCCAGGCAGCAGTAAAATTCTGGTTGTAGTAAAGTAAGTTCGATTGAGTCGAAGTAGAACGTGAACGTGGGGGTGAGACTTGAGACCTCAGAAGGAATCTTCACCTACAGGAACCCGAGGTCGGCCAAACTGTGTCTGAACGTGTTCTTGCAGAAACGTCTCCGCGTGCCAAGTCTTCGTGCCTTTTCTCGTCCTCTGCTCATGTTCAACTAGTCGGTGTCTTGTGTTGTCTCTGGAGCGCTAACAACGTCTTTCTGGAAATCCCTGTTGGATTTAACACGGGGAATTACAATGGTTGAGGAATACTGAAAGTCAGTCTCGGTTTTTTCCCCAGTATAGGA
>CM034000.1:1322148-1345447 GCA_019603395.1 Cyrtorhinus lividipennis
TGCAGTCGTCATCCATTTAGGGCGTTGATCGTTGGTGAGAAATTCTCATTGTTTTCCGATTATGTTATTCGAACGTGTCATTTGAACGTGAATATGAAAATGGCCGTTGACTGGTTGGACCGGATAGGCCATAACCACGGAATTTCCATCCACAACTAGTTCTTCAGAAGACTACGAATAGACCTAACATCATTCAATCAATTAACGTAGGTATATCATTCACACCGGGTATGTACTCTATTTATACTGAAAACAGGATCACATTTGTAGCGCCAGTACCTAACCTGGAAATTCGGCATTCGGAAGAGCAAAATATTACACAATTCACAGTTTCTCGTAAGCAAAGTACCTACTTCGGTCTTATATGGTCTCTACGATCGGAAATTTTGAGATTTTCGGCGATCAAGGCGTCATTTTCGACTAAATTTTGGACGCTGAATCCACAGAGGTGGGTCCTGGAATGAATATCGTTCACTGGAAGGGGTTATGGGTGTCAATCTACGTATTTCGAAATTTGGTTTTCGAAAATTCTGGTGCCTAGGCGTGTGGGGTATCATTTTCCGCTAAATTTTGGACGCTGAATCGATTGGAAGGAGTTTCCATGCTCGCATTTGTTCTTACAGCTACCCTCCAAGAGAAATCTCGTTTGGTGCTACCGTGATGCCCAGTTGTCTCTTGCAGCTGTGTATTTGGGGCACTCCATGAAGACGTGGTGGGCCGTCTTACTGGCCGCATTCGCAGAGGGGAGAGTGTCTTCAGGTTGAATCCATGTAGTTTGGCTGCAAAGTCCCCGTGGCCCGTCAGGAATTGGGAGACAAAATGGTCGATGTAGGTGAATTTATTGTCTCCTTCGCTCTGCATGTCTGGCCAGATGTTGTATGTGTGCCTTCCTTTTGTAGATGCCGACCATCTTCTTTGCCATTCCTCATGGACCCCTGCTCCACCTGCTCTGATGTTGCTGCAGCCGGGTATGGGGCTCCCTCTGCCATGCTCAGCATCCATCCTGCTGCCACTGCTCTGCACGGATGTCCATTGGCATTGTGCCTGCTATAACCTGGAGTGCGTCTGTAGAAAACTGTCCGGTAGGCGCGAGTGACCATCAGGAGTGCTCTGCGCTGTGCTTTCATCATCGCACCCAGTGCCTGTTCGCGCCTGCATTGTCCACGCCGGGCAGCGTACAGCCTAAACTGACTCAAAGAGGGCTACGTACATGATTGCCTTGCTTTGGTATGGATGCCCCAAGCGACCCGAGCAAGCATCTTTGTTCTGCCAAAGGACGCCAGGGCTTTAGCCTTTGCCATCAAAGCTCTTTGCCAGCAGCACCCCAGGTACCTAGGGTGTTTTATCCGTCCGCCGTCCACTCCGATTTTGGTAGTAGTAAAATTTCTAAAAATCTGAAATTCGGGTTAAGGATTCGTTCCCGGCTCTATTTGGTCCTCGAAACTTTTCAGCCCGATCGGACCAACTTTGGGCGGGGTAAGGGTCGAAATGTGTATTTAAAAAAATGGATTTTCGATATTTTTGGCGATCTAAGGGTGCGGGGTATCATTTTCTACTAAATTTTGGACGCTGAATCCAATAAAATAGGTCCCAAAATGATTAGCAACACCAGAAGAAGTAACTATTTACCCATTTTGAATATGTGTTTTCAAGATATCTTGTGGTTAGGCGTGTAGGGTATCGTTTTCCACTAATTTTGGACCCCTGAATCGATTGGAATGGGCCTGGTACCCACCACACCCACTGTTTTCCCGCATTTTCCTCATGTTGAAGAAATGAGTCTCCATGCGCCTGGTCTGAGGAATAACCAACCCCTGTGAAAGAATTTGCAGCGTCCACAGCATCAACGGGCAATAAGCGGTGCAATGCTACACCGGCGAGCGAAATTGGGTGAAGAAGGAAAGGAAATACAGTCCACCAGAGTGAATAATCTAGTAACCCGATGAGTGGCCGAAAGAGGGTTCGCTGAGAAGGAATAACTGAAGCCACGGACAATATTTCACGTTACTTCAAGACTTCAAGCTCCCTCCACGGGCCCTTTCTCTTTTTGTTAGGGAAGAATAAACTGAAGGGGGAAAAAAGCAGGCGCAAAAGAAAACTTTTCCCATCAAGGTTTTCGCGCTGTCCGCGTCCTCGGGTTCGGAAGCTAATGCCAACTCCTTGCACCCTACAGAATAATACGACACTTCCAACCCCCCTCCCTCACGTTATTTCGGCTTTTTATACCTCCCCCAACCGTCGCAAGAGCTAAATCTTGCACATACAGTTGCAAACAAGCTGTTTATAAACTCAGGTGAAAGTAAAGTTGAACGCGTCGGAAATAAGCTTTGACCTTCGACGGTTTCTTGTCGGAAGAACTTCAACTGAGGGGGTTGTCTCTAAAGGGAATGCAACTTGCGAAAGGGAGATCGATAATCTCCGGCGCGTGCCACCACATCGTAAGCTAGTTCGCGTAATGGGGTATTTCCATGATGAGAGCGGTCATTCTCTGGAAGTAATCGAACGAAGTAAGTAAATTGAGAATTCCTACCATTTATGAAGAAAGCTGTTAATTCATTCACAGTTGGAAACGCATTTCATCAAATTTCCGGGGTAGGTTATTCCAGGCGCAGTGAGTGTGGCGGGTTTCGGACCCATTCCAATCGATTCAGCGTTCTTGATTTAGTGTAAAATGATACCCCACACGCCTAGGTACCAGACATCTCAAAAACACATATTCGGAATGGGTAGATAGGTACCCATTTTGAGCTATAACCCCATCCAGAGGATTCCGGGACTCATTTCATTGGATTCAGCGTCCAAAATTTAGTGGAAAATGATACCCCACACGCCTAGATTGCCAAAAATCTCGAAAATCCATTTTTCGAAATACACATTTTGACCCCTACCCCACCCAAATTTGGTCCGATCGGGTTGAAAAGTTTCGAGGACCAACTAGAATCGGAAACAAACCCCTGACCCAAATTCCAAATTTCTAGAAAATTTTCTATCGGCGTGGACGGCGGACGAACATTTGCTAGGCCCTGGCATCAATGTGGCAGATCAGCCATGGCAAAGAGAGCATGATAACTGGATGCATGACTGAAGCCGCAATCACCGAGTGGAGCCTAGACAGGTGGCAGGAACGATGGGGCATATCTCCAAATGGACGGCAAACGTACAAAATTAGCGCTATGTTGATATAGACCACTACGTCTCACAGTTTGCCACTGGCCATGGCGACTTCAACGCCAAGCTCTATGACATGATATTAAAGCCCTCCCCCCTCTGTGAGTGTGGTGAGATTGAGACAGCGGACCATGTCTACCTCCACTGTCCAAAGCATGCAACGGCGATGGCTTGCAGTCACCCAGGTCTGGCCGCAGAAGAGAACCCATGGCAGGCTGCGTTCCAATCCAGGAACAACGCAGAAGGCACCAAAAAGTTTGCCCATCAAGTTATGGCTGCAAAAGGATGGCACACAAGCCAATCACGCCAAGAAGCCCCTCCTGGTCCCAACCGTGCTACCTCTGCGTGCACCATCCTGGGTACTGCTGCAGAAAGCAGTGGCAAAACGCACGGCAGGAGAGTGAGCGCAATCGTCCAGGCATCAAGCAAAGGGCGGTAGGTGGGTTATTCAAGGAATACCCTCGCATCTCCCTGACTTTGACACTTACTTATTTGCTGACGACACGTGTGTACTGGCGGTGGGTGGTTCGTGGGAGGAGGCACTCAGAAAGGGGCAAGTGGCGTTGAATCTACTCCAGGAATGGTTTGCTTTCAGCCTGCTCACTTTGAATGTTAAGAAAACCAAATTTATGAAAATTGGCACACGATCTGTTGCCCAACCTGAGGGTGGAACAGGGTTGTTAGTGGCTCATCAGGCGGGTTGTACTGGCACTAATGCCAAATGTGGTTGCAATCTCCTTGAGAGAGTGAGTTCCTATCGATATTAAGGTGTCAAAATCGATTAAAAGCTGAGTTGGTGTGAGCACATCGAATTCTTGCAAAAGAAACTCAGGAGATTTCTCCATGTCTTCCATGTCTCTGTCAGAAAATACCTGCAGACTGACAAACTCCGCCTGATCTACACCTCCCTGGTTCAGTCTGACATCCAATACGGCATTGTACCATGGGGAGGTACATATCCCTCACTCTTGGAGAAGATTAATGTTGTGCAACGCATGCTCATAAAAATTATATTGAAGAAGCCGTATGAGTGCCCAACAGTCAGAGCATATAACGCATTTCGAGTCCTGTCACCACGACAAATATTTATTAAAGGGTTGCTCCTGTCGTACCACAGAGACCCCTCATTAATCGATGATGGCCTCAACTCTCACCATCATTCCACAAGATGTAGAGTACATGGGAATGTGGTTAACCCAAGACCAAACATGACTCTGACAACGAGAAGTCCACACTATATTATTTATATCTTGCATCGCGCAGTAGCTTTGGTTACCTAAAGTTCCCGAAATTGGTGTCCCGTATGTGTATGCAAAGGAAAATAATCAGTTGCCTTGAGAATCTGGATATTGAGGGTAGTGAAGGAGTGATCGCCTGTGACAATTATTATAAGTCCTCAACAACTACTAAATAAATAAATAAATAATAACAAACCCCAAATATCTGGGGCAAATTGGAACTCTTGCATGAAAACATGGCACACCACAGAATGCTGTGGCTCAAAACCGTTATCAAGTGCAACCATGCGAGGTTATTTAGTTCTTATTGGATGACGTCACGCTCCTTCCAGGTCCACAGATACCAACATTTTTACTTTCAGAGCCGACTTGGCTTCCCTGGAGGCAAAATTTTGGTTTGCGACCTGAAGCAATCAGTCCAGGGCGCAGGTCTAATCTGTGAAAGGGTAAAAGCCTGGTATCCGCACCTGAGCTGCCTTCGTGTCCTTCATCTCAATTTGGCCGCTTCCAAGGCCTTGCAACGCTTCGACGAGAGAAGTCTATTAGAGAAAAGCGTTTGGGGTCGGGAGATTATAAGAGGCTGAAGGTAGGAAGAGGCTCAATGGCAGCTGGGGGGGTCGAGTCACGGGACCTCAACCGGCATTCGAGGAATCCCAAGAGACGAGGTCTTCCACAGGAATTCAAATTAAAACCTCATGAGGTGTTTCGGGGCGGCACGTCTCTACCCGGCCGCCTAACCCCCCACCACCCCAGCAAAACCACCCTTCTACGTCCACCATAACTCGCAGCCCCGGCGATAAACGGCAAAATTACCTTTTCACTTCCGAAATGACTGAAGTGGAGCATAAATGTCTGAAAATGCTATTAGGCTGTGCCCCTCTCGCCCCCCTGATGCACCATCAAGGACATACGTTACTTGCAGGTATCGATACCAGTATTCCAATAAGTACATCATCATTCTTATGCTTGATACTACTCAATTATTGAATGGAAAATATGGATACTCACAGGAAACACTTGTGTCTAGTTGGTCCCCAAAACTTTCCAATCGTTTCGTGGGGGGGGGGGTGGGAGGTCAAAATGTGTATGGATTTTCGAGATTTTTGGTGATCTAGGCATGTGGGGGTATCATTTTCTACTACATTTTGGACCCTGATTGGAATTGGTCCGGGAAACGCCACACCCACTGTTTTCTTCCCCATGTTCTACATTTTTGACAACTATATAATATTTTATGTTCAGGCGTGTGAGGCATCATTTTCGACTGGAATGAGATTTTCGGTTATCTAGGCGTGAGGGGTATTATTTTCCATTATAGTCCACTCAGATTCCTCTTTCTAGTGAAGTTCATGACATGTTTCAGAGCTGATGGCGCCAAATCTGACGCAGTGCTGTCAAATCCTCCTCTAATGAGGATCACTACGTCATCAGCATTGCCCTGAGTGTAGTCCCAGCCTAGCCCACCGAGTCGCTAAAGGAGTGAGTCCACAACCAGGTCCAACAGGTGAGAGGACAAGACCCCCAGACCATCAATCTCCACTGATTCCCCACTGAGCTCAGCTGTCACTTTTCTGCTCTTCAGCCTGGCCCACTGAGTCGCTCAAGGAGTGAGTCCACAACCAAGTCCAACAGGTGAGAGGACAAGACCCCCAGACCATCAATCTCCATTGATTCCCCACTGAGCTCAGCTGTCACTTTTCAGCTCTTCAGCACGTTCTCAATCCACCTGCAAATGGTGTTGCTCACTGCATGCTTCTGAGCAGCTTTGGTGATTGAAGTTACTGGAGTAGTATCAAAGGTCAAGAACACCCCAATGGCTATTTCTTTGTTTGCCACAAGATTCCACCTTCATGACTAGATGGTGCAGTGCTGCCTCACATGATTTGCCTTGTCGATATGCAAACTGATTGGGGTGTAAAGGCCACTCTAGTAAGGAGGTTTCCCTCAAAGATCTGCCTACTTGTTTTTCTAGCGTCTTTAGAATAAAAGACGTTAGACAGATGGGTATGCCTTTGCGTGGTTGTACCAAGGTTTCCCTGGCTTTGGCAAGAGCCAATGAAATGGGTCCCGGAACGAATCTGCATATTTCGAATTTTGGTTCTTGAGATTTACGGTACCTAGGCGTGTGGGGATCATTTTTCACACAATTTTGGGCGATTGAAATGAGTCTCCATGCTCCTGATCCGAGGAATAACCAACCCGTGTGAAGGAATTTGCAGCGTATTATTGTGATTCCCATAATCCAGCTCAAACATGAAGGCGTCTCAGCATATTTCAGGCTAGTTCAACCCGGCTGCCTGATGATGCGTACCCCTTCAGCATGACAATACGACAATACTGCTTCACCGTTGAGCCAGCTGTTGGAGCTCGCGCCTTGAAAGATGTCCTAAAAAGAGGGGTTTTCGTCGAGTGAAAAATGGGGCGATGAAAGGGACGAAATGAATTCCGACACTTGACGGGCCCCATCGATAGATTGAAGGGCCATCAACAAGATTCATGAGCGTTCATTAAGACGAGGGACGTCTCCCGCTACAGGGGCAGGACAGAGGCCCTAGATGGGCAAATGATGCGTGAAATTCGATTTGAATGTCATTCTGAGGGTTCGGATGCCCTCGTGGTATAACCTTACCCCACTTCGGGCGGTGTATCCATCATTATAACCTGCCCCCTCAACCCCCTGCCCCCTTGAAGTCCGTAGAAGGGGTGTAAACCCATTAAAACCTGGATAAATGGTGATTCCAAGCTATCAACAAGGGATTCGTAAACAATGAGCTACGATCATAGATACCGGGGAATATTCATCGCCCTACAAGTCCAGCTGAAAATAAATATAGAGAACATTATCACTTTCATGCATTGGCGTACCCCGAAAACGAATCAATCGTGCCTAAGTTCTTTGTGGGACCATTTGTTGTTGTGCAGTTGTAACACAGTCATTTTGGTTCATCAATTTTTCCTCAAGGGAAAATTGAGGAAATCTCGTGATGGAGCTGGAGACCCGCGTTCCTCATGCAGTGGTAAAGTGCATCCAGCTCCCTAACACACAGTTGAACACTTCAACATCACTGAGGGTACACGCTCACATTCACATAAGCTCCTGGCAGGATAACATAAGTCATTCATGCACAGCAAGGAGCAGATCCCTAAACGAGGATAAAAGATAAGAGTCCCAGTCAACCTAACCTCTATATATCAGTGTAAAATTGATTCAGCCGATTTAGATAGTAGAAAACTTCCTAAATATTGGGAAAAAAATGTTGGTCAGAGACCCGTTTCCGGCTTTAGTTGGTCCTCGAAACTTTTCAGCCCGATCGGACCAAATTTGAGCGCGGTAGGGGTCATACTGTGTATTTCGAAAAATGGATTTTCGAGATTTCTGGCAATCTAGGCGTGTGGGGTATCATTTTCCTCTAAATTTAGGTCACTGAATCGATTGAAATGTGTCCAGGACATGCCGTCACCAACTGTTTCCCCCATTTTCCCCATGTTCGACATTTTTGACGACTTAGGTGTGTAGGGTATCGTTTTCCACTAATTTTTGGACGCTAAATCGGTCGCTGAATTTTTTGAAAAATGGATTTTCCAGATTTTCAATGACGCAGGCGTGTGGGGTATCATTCAACTAAATTTTGGACGCTGAATTGATTAGAATGAGTCCCCATGCTCAAGGAATAACCGAGCTCTGATAATGAATTTGCAGCGTTTTCGTATACGTTTCATTATGTCTTGATCAAAAGGGGCAAAATCTGTCCGTCCGTCAGGTCTTTTCCTTCTACCCGTTCCTACGCCCTGCGGCTCTCCCGGGGCTTTGCTTGATGCCTGGACGGTTGCGCTCACTGTCCTGCCGTGCGTTTTGCCACTGCTCTACTCAGCAGTGCCCAGGATGGACGCAGAAGTAGCACGGTTGGGACCAGGAGGGGCTTCTTGGCGTGATTGGCGTGTGGGCCATCCTTTTGCAGCCGTAACTTGATGGGCAAACATTTTGGTGCCTTCTGCGTTGTTCCTGGATTGGAACGTAGCCTGCCATGGGCTCTCTTCAGTTGCGGCGGACCCAGCACTGCTAGCCATTGCCTACGCGCAGTTTCGTGCTTTGGACACTGGAGGTAGACTTGGTCCGCCGTCTCAACCTCAGAGATTGCAGCCTTAGTTGTGCATCCAGCTATCATGCTCTCTCTGCCATGGCTGATTTGCCACATTGATGCCAGGACCTGGAGCTTAAGGTCCAATGGCATATGCCCTGACAGGACGTGGATAGCTTCGTGCGACACTGTCCTGTATGCCTGGCTGACCATGAGGAGGGCGCTTCGCTGTGTCTTGAGCAGTTTCTTCAGATTATTGCCTTTCACGTACGGCATGCATACAGAGCCATCGTTTCAAAGAGGGACTTGTACATCAGCCGCCTGCTCCAGAAGCCTGTGCCCCATGTAACCGATGACAGAGCTCTTGTTCGGCCAAACTTTGCAAGTGCTCTTGCTGCAGCGCTCTGGATGTGCTTGGTTGGGTGAAAGCTCCTGCTCAGGAGGACTCCCAGGTATTTTGGTGTTGCACAGTACCTGATAGTTGCTCCCCCTATGCGAATGTATGTATGGGGTATCATTCAACTCAACGCCAAACCTGGACGCTGAATCGATTAGAATGAGTCCCCATGCACCAGGAATAACCGAGCTCTAATAATGAATTTGCAGCGTTTTCGTATACGTTTCATTATGTCTTGATCAAAAGGGGCAAAATCTGTCCGCCGTCCGCGCCTATTTTAGTAGTAGAAAATTTTCTAAAAATCTGAAATTTTTGTCAGCCGGAAACGGGTCGGCTCTAGTTGGTCCTCTAAAATTTTCAGCTCGGACCAAATTTGGGCGGGGTAGGGGTCAAAATGTGTTTTTAAAAAATTGAATTTTGAGATTTTTGGCAATATAGGTGTGTGGGTTATCATCTTCCACTAAATTTTGAACGCTGAATCCAATGAAATGGGTCTCAGAACGATTGGCACCCACTGGTAGAAGTTATGGGTGCCTATCCACCCATTTCGAATGTGTTTTCGAAGATTTCTTGGTACCATCGATCGTGGTGGGGTGTTATTCTCAACAATATTTTGAATGTCGATTAGAATGAGTTGGGGACACTCCACAAGAAGTGTTTTTCCCAATTTTCCCCATACTCCTGCATCTAGGGGTGACCAACCCTTATGGAAGATTTGCAGTGTTTTATTCCGAATGGTGTGTTACCTGAACAGACCTGAGTCCATCTGCTTAGCTCATTCAGGCTACCTGCGATTTATGTTGGTTTCTCTGACGTAGCGTTTAGAAGCGTTGGATTACGAGTGAGTTTTTGATGGCGAATGAGGACAAAAGCGACATCTCGTTACTTATAATGAAGTGTTGACGACCGTCGCCATTAATTGTTCTATCAGTGGAAAACGAGGACCCAGTGTTGCCACCGGCAGTTTATCACGTGAGGGGTTTTCAACTTGAGAGGTTTCCACGAAAAGGTCATTAGCGCAATACTAGGTGTGTGAAATTTTCCCACTTCACCCTCGGGTTGATTGCTAGTGGAGGTGAACCTCGGAAATTCCGCAGGTACTCCACTCGGTGGTTCGTGAACATCACGAAGTTGAAGGGTCGAGGGTGGATTGTGGCTAATCCGAGGTTTGAACGTTGAATCCAATAGCGACACAGTCAAATCTCCTCGACCGACCAAAACATTTCCACGATCTCTTTGACTGATGGCCGCGGGTATTGAAGGATCGTTGGTGACGCAGTAGATGGCTATTTCCCTTCTAGTTATTCCTCAGACCAGGCGCATTGAGACTCATTTCTTCAACATGGGGAAAATGGGAGACACAGTGGGTGTGGCAGGTCCCGGACCCATTCCATGAACGGAATCTTTCCCAGTGGAAAATCTCGCACGTAACTCCAATACACAATTCGGGCAATAAATCTGAGGTAATGCATTATCGGGGTATCTCTTCGCTGTCTGCAATCCCCAAGTTGTTGTTGTTCGTTGAATCTCGTGGTCAGAATCACATCATCAATCATCCTCTTCTGTCTCCTGCTATTCCTTTGGAGCAACACGGATTTGTTAGAGGACGCTCTACTCCAACCAACCAGCTATTATATCAGGAACACCTTGAGCACCTTCTCGGAGGGGAAGCAGGCTGACTCGGTGTCGACGGATTTTTCGAGGGCGTTCGACAGTTTCTCTCTTTGCCCGCTTGGAGTCTGTCGGTGTCCACGGCTCTTTTCTTCTCTGGATCTCCAGTTATCTTTCGGATCGCACGATGCTGGTGAGATTAAGGGGTGTTGTGTCGCAACCGTTTTTGCTTCCTCTGGGGTGCTGCAGGGTTCCCACTACTATTTATAATTTTTTGCGGCTCAATTGGCAAAATTTTCCCCGATGTCTCTTTCCTGATGTTTGTGGACGACCTGAAGATTTTTCGTTCTGTGTCGTCAGTGTTGAGGATTGCGTGGCCTTGCAGAACAGCCTTCACAACTTCGTCGAGTGGTGTGAACTTCATTCGCTGCAACTCAACCCGTCAAAGTGTTCCATCATCTCTTTTTGTCGTCATCAAGGTCCCTTCATTTACAACTACCTGATACAGGATGCTGCACTCCATCGTCCACTGGTCACGCGTGATTTGGGTGTTCTGCTAGACCCGCAGCTGCACTTTGGTGATCATATCGATGGAATCACTGGTCGTGCTCGTAGGGCACTCGGATTTGTTAAACGTAACACCCGTGAGTTCAATGATGTTGCGGCTATCACAGTGGCTATGTGTGGCTATATTAGAATATGCTTCCATCGTGTGGTCACCCCATTATGCCACCTACGTTCACCAGATCGAGACTGTCCAACACATATTCTTAAGGTATGTCGCTTTCAAGATGGGCATCCAACAACAGGTCGACTATGACTCCATCTTGCGCGCCTGTCGTCTCACTCCATTGGTGGATCGTCGTCTTGTGGCCGATCAGTGCCTCCTCCACAAACTCTTAAATGGAGAGATCGACTGCCCCTCTTTGCTCAGCTGCATTTCCCTTAACGTTCCGCAGTTCTTCGCCCGGTCGCAATCGCTGTTTCATGTCCCATTTGCGCCCACCAACTACCTAAGGGACCGCCCACTCCTCAGAGTTCTGCGAGACGCGAATTTACTGCGGCAAAATTCGTAATAGCTCTCTAATTTTGTGGTATACCTTTATCTCGTAAAACATGTATATTTCGAAGACTGCAAAGGGCTTCAAGTCTCTCTCTGCAACCTCGCTGCCTGGTGCTCCCAGAACAGCCTTGCTTTGAACCCTTCGAAGTGCTCTGCATTGAGGGCGTTCTTCATTTTGCCACCCCTATGAAATCGACGTGGTGATCTTGGCACGCACAGATGTTATTTGTGATCTTGGGGTGTTGATTAACCCATCCTTGTCGTTCTGCCCTCACGTTGACACCATAGTGGGTCGTGCACTGCGGGCCCTTGGCCGGCTGAAAAGGACCACCCGGGACTTTTCTGATCCACAATCTTCAGTGTTCTTCTACGGCACTCTGATGAGACCCATCCTGGAGTACTGTTCCGTGGTCTGGTCCCCATTCTACGCAGAGCACAGGGATCAACTGGAGCGAGCCCAGCGGCGCTTCCTGCGTTACTTGGCCTATAAGGCTGGTGTCAGGATAGTCAACCACGATTACAAACTAGTGATGCGTGAATTTGGAATTCAGTCTCTTGAGGAGCGCCGTGTTGCGTCTGACATTACCTTCCTTCACCGGATTCTTCATGGCCTCTCTCCAGTCCAGCCCTGCTCTCTAGAGTCGGCATCTCTGTGCCAGCATACCCGACTCGTGCATGCCCTTTGGCGTCCCATTTGCGAGCCGGAACTACCTGCTTCGTCGCCCGCTGTCCTGGATCGTGAGGGAGGTAAATTTGTTCCTGGATGACAACCCCGACTTTGACTTTTTCACTGGTACTTCACGACAGCTCAAAGTTTTATTGGCCAGCCCAGCCCACGGTTGATTCCTCTACATTCAGGTTTCTATGTATGATAGTGAATAATGGACTAGTTCACGGATCAGATAATGTCAATAATGAATTTAAAAACTCGTAAAAAATGTGACTGATGTAATTCCATAAATTGGCCATAGCCGTATTGTAATTAAATAAATAAATAAATAAATAACTGTGAAGGGGATGTCTGAGGAAAGTACAATTTACAATGAATTATCCCCAGTTCTGAATCGGAATATTATCTTATTCAAGGAATTCCAGTGAGAACTGCGCTTTAGGCTAATTTTGCGGGAATTTTCGTCACTCGCCGATAGAGAGCGGTCATAAAGGTTTCGGAACAGAAGGGAAAGACTTGGCTGGAAACTGTTGTAGTTGGAAGGCGGCGAAGGGGGTGGGTGAGAAGAGGTGGGGTGCGGCGGAGGTGAAAGGCGGAGGGGGGTCCAATATCAAAGGAGACCGTATGGCGGCGGGCGAGGGGAAAACAGAAGCGGAGAACGTCGGAAAAGTGACGCCCTCGAAAGAAGAGGCGGCTATTGTGACGGTCGGGCGAACCGATTACCCTGAAGGGCGACGGGAGCCGCGTGGAGGAGCGGAGATAAAGGGTTTAGTGCGGGGCGGGGAAGCGGCGTGGAACAGTGGTAGTGGCGTGGCGGGGGAGTGGCGGAGTCCGCACTGTCCCACCATTGTCCCGTCACACACCTCCGCCTCGGCCGACCAACGAATATTAACTTCACAGCCGGAGGTGCGTGACGTCACCTTTCTACCCCCGAAGGGTGAGAATATTGGCTGCTTTGAAGTAAGAATTCTCACACCTCCGCGCTACTGAAGTCATTCCACCTTTTGGTTTATTATTCTTATAGCATTAATTATAGCATTTTCATGGTAAAGTAAAAATTGTGGTTGTTTATTCTTTCAATAATAACATAATATGAGATCCCTACATAGAAATCTGATGTTCCAAAAAACAAAGTTTGGATGCAGAAAGTCAACCTCTCAAATTTGCCTAAAAAACAATTTTTGGGCGTTTCAAGGTACCAGATCAACAAACATTGCAAATTCTTTCACAGTGGTTGATTATTCGTCGGACTAAGAGCATGAAGACTCTCATTCTGATCGATTCAGCGTCCAAAATTTAGTGGAAAATGATACCCCACACGCCTAGGTACCAGAAATCTCGAAAACCTACATTCAAAATAGGTAGGTAGATACCCATTTTGCCGCTAATCTAATCCAGAAACCCCAATCGTTCCGGGACCCATTTTATTGGATTCAGCGTCCAAAATTTAGCGGAGGATGATACCCCACACACCTATATTGCCAAATATCTTGAAAATCCATATTTCAAAAACACACATTGACCCCTACCCCGCCCAAATTTGGTCCGACCGAGCTGAAAATTTTTGAGGACCAACTAGAGCCGGGAACGGGTCCCTGACAAAAATTTCAGATTTTTAGAAATTTTTCTACTACCAATGAGTATGTAGATACACATTTTGACCCATAACCCTAGTGGGCGCCAATTGCCCTGGGACCCACTTCATTAGATTCAGCGTCCATAATTTAGTGGAAAGTGACACCCAACACGCCGAAAATCTCGAAAATTCATAATTCGAAAAACACATTTTGACCCCCTCCCCCCCAAACTTGTTCCGATCGGGCTGAAAGAAAAGTTTTGAGGACTAACTAGGGCTGGAAACGGGTCCCTGCCCGAATTTCAGATATATATGAGTTTTTCGAACCGCGGTTTTTCAAGATTTCTGGTACTTAGGCGTGTGAGGTATCATTTTCCACTAATTTTTGGATGCTAAATCGATTGGAATGAGCCTCCATGCTTCTGGTCCGAGAAATAACCAACCCCTGTGAATGATTTTGCAGTGTTTTTATTACACAAAAATAGTGTTATTTGACGAAAGCGTTTATTTTGGATTACCGTTCAAAAACGCCTCCTCTCTTTCCACCCACGATTAATCGACGATCGTTGATCAATTCGATGGGCGCTAATTCAACGGTTACAGCGAAGGCGAAGGAGAAGCCGCCTATTATTTTAGAGTAAATTGATCCCCCGTCTCCAACCCCTAATTCTATCGAGGGTTGCGCGATATGACAAACGACAGTTTCATTGAAAAGCCGAAGCCGTCGAAGCAACACAATCAAACTCACAAACGCTGCCAACTGAATAGTGTCTTCGTCCCCGATGGTAGTTTCCCTTCTAAACCGGTCTGTTCACTTTACCACCTGCGAAATGGATCACTTTGAATTTTCCAACCGATGAATTCGTTTCATCGTTCTGTCGAAACGGCTTCTTTCCCTCGTTTTCTCTGCCATTATTTTCATTTTTTCCACACTCCCCTCCGCGTTGAGGGCATTTGTCATTGATAAAAGCTCGTTTCACCGGCCCGTATTAATTCCTACAATTTATTTCTGAATCAACAAGGTTTTTTACCTCCCAACAGACGGTGGCAGTATTTCAGAGCAGGAGCGACCTTGAATCGACCGTGGAATAAAAATGTGCCTGACCTGTGCCAACCTGGTGTGGAGGAAAACCAAAATGAGCCGAGTGACCATTGGCAGGAGATGCCTTGCGGGTTGCCTAGCCCTCTTCTAGGTTATGTATCTAGGTTAGGTAGATTCAACAATGTAATTAGTCCAAGTGCCCTAATTTCTATAAAATCCTCGAACCAGGCGCATGGAGTTTCATTTCTTCAACATGGGGAAAATGGGGGAATCAGTGGGTGTGGCGGGTCCCGGACCCATTCCAATCGATTCAGGGTCTAAAATTTAGTGGAAAATGATACCCCACACGTCTAGGTACCAGAAATCTCAAAAACAGACATTCGAAATGGGTAGATAGGCAGCCATTTTGACCCATAAACTCTTCCAGTGGGTGCCAATCGTTTCGGGACCCTTTTCATTGGATTTAGCGTCCAAAATTTAGTGGAAAATGATACCCCACACACCTAGATTGCAAAAAATCTCAAAAATCCATTTTTCGAAATACACATTTTGACCCCTACCCCACTCAAGTTGAGTTTCGAGGACCAACTAGCCCCCTCACCGAAATTAGAGATTTTTAGAAATTTTTCTACTACCCATGTCGGCGTGGACGGCGGGCGGCGCACGACCATGATTTGGTCTGCGGACTGTGGCCAGCTCATTGGATCCTCCGCCCGATGGGACAAAATTTGGGCGGGGTAGGGGTCAAAATGTGTATTTTGAATCTAGTGGGGTATCATTTTTCAATAAATTCTGGACGCTGAATCCAATGAAAAGGGTCCAAGAACAATTGGCAACCACTGGAAGAGGTTATGGGTCAAAATGGGTGCCTATCTACCCATTTTGAATGTCTGTTTTCGAGATTTCTGGTACCTAGGCGTGTGGGGTATCATTTTCCACTAAATTTTGGACCCTGAATCGATTGGAATGGGTCTGACAACCGCCACACCCACTGTTTCTCTAATTTTCTCCATGTTAGTTCTCCATGGTCTTGAGTGGAATCAGCGTCACAATTCGCACGAAGCTTGTTCCAGCAGTGTTTCCAGTGAGTTTAGGTGGGAAAGTTTTAATAAAAGTAGGTGTCACGCGAACCAAGTGCTCAACGGCCTTCTGCAAATAATTCACGAGGTAGGTACAAGTTGTAGGTACCTTTTTTATAGGTACGCGGTTGTTTTACAATTTCGTCTGAGAAGCGTCTCGCCTTTATTGAACCCCCCCCCCCCCCCCCTGCGACTGCTGCCATCACCTTTTCCAGGTCAACTCGACGCCATTTTTATTTGAACGACAACCAAGAGTGTTATCGGTCGTGAAAACACTGCCTCGAAGGAGACATTTGGAACCTAAGTACTCGGACTTCACCACGCTCAAGTCAATATCTCAATTTTCACGCCAGGTTTCAACCTGTTTCAGAGATTTCCCACCTGATCCTCTCAGAAGTACCTTAATCTTCAATATTTTCGTAAAACAAAACCATTTCGCTCATGTGTCGTCAATATACAGGGTGTTTTTCGCAAACTATGGGACAAATTCAAGGGGTCGATTCCACAACTCATTTGCAACAAAATGTGCCCCCTTTACCGTAAATATTCAACATTTATGACTTCTTTTTTGTGTCTTCAAATCTTATCTCAAACTAACTCTAACTCAAACTTCAAATTTGTAGGTATGTAAAATACTTTTATTTTGAGGATATCGTTAAAATGAGCCCTAAATTTCCTACCTCTCTGATATGAGTGGGAAAATGGCCAAAATTTGAAGGTTTTATCAAAATGAACGTTTTTTGTCATTTTTTCGCCGTGAGACGGCAATGAGACAACAACAACAATGCCATGATTCCTGTATTTTGTTTCATCAATCCTTCAAAAATCAACCTATGATATGATTGCTGAATGCTAATAACAAAGGGGCTCTCCCTGTTCCCCGCAGATCGACGCCGGTAAAACCGCAAATTCCCTAATCTGAAGACTAGTTACCCTATCAGCCTTACTGCAGAGGCATTGTTGGTGCAAAAGCTCCGCATTAGACCCTAGTGACGCTTCACATGGGGACTTAGCTGCTCTCCACATGGGGACTTAGCTGCTCTCCACAGGTCGAAGCCGGTGGGGATTCATTAATTACCTCCTTCGGAGACTTAATTACCCTTTAGAGGCACAGTGGAGGCATTGTTGGAGCAGAAGGTCATTGTCAGAAGAGCTGCATTTGACCCCAGGGATTCTCCGTATGGGGATTTTGCTCCGCCTTTGACAGATTAACGCCCCGCATGGGGACTTTGCTCCGCCTTTGACAGGTTGACTCCGGTAAGGACCTGTTAATTCCTTAAAACTAGCTGGTCAGGATCCCTCCTCCAAAGACTAGTAATGACTAATTAGCAATGCTGCAGAAGCATTACTGGTGCAGAATGATGCCTACAGAAGCTCCTCATTAGACCCCTGGGACGCTCCGCATGGGGGTTTTGCCCCACTCTCCACAGGTTGACACTGGTGGATCCGTTGACTTCCTTCCTAGGAGACTAATTACCCTATTAGAGACACAGCGGAGGCATTTTTAGAACAGAAGGATGCTGGCGAAAGAGCTGCATTTGACCTCAGGGACGCTCCGCATGGGGACTTTGCTCCGCCTTTGATAGGTTGACTCCGGTAAGGACCTGTTATTTCCTTAAAACTAGCTGGTTAGGATCCCTCCTCCAAAGACTAATAATGACTAATTTGCAATGCTGCAGAAGCATTACTGGTGCAGAATGATGCATACAGAGGCTCCTCATTAGACCACTGGGACGCTCCGCATGGGGATTTTGCCCCACTCGCCGGTGGGGATCCGTAAATTTTCTCCTTTGGAGACTAATTACCCTATTAGAGACACAGCGGAGGCATTGGAGCAGAAGGACGCTGGCAAAAGAGCTGCATTTGGGGACCTTGATCCGCCTTTGACAGGTTGACGCTGGTAAGGACCTGTTAATTCCTGTTCTGGACGTTCCAAGGTGTCTAGATCAAAATCAGCGATTTTGGTAATCGAAAATATTCTCAAAATTGTGATTTTGGTCCCGAGACCCGTTTCCGGCTTATTTCTAGTTGGTCCTCGACACTTTTCAGCCCGATCAAACCAAATTTGGGGGGTTAGGGGTCAAAATGTGTTTTTTGAAAAATGAATTTTCAAGATTTTCGGCGATTAAGTCGTGTAGGATATTATTTTTGACTAAATTTTGGACGCTGAATCCAATGAAACGGGTCCCAGAACGATTGGCGCCCACCGAAAGAGGTTATGGACGCTGAATCGATTTAAATTAGTCTCCATGCTCCGTCCGAGAAATAGCCAACCCCTGTAGAAGAATTTGCAGCATTTTTTTAATTATTTTTTTATTTTCCTTGTTATAGCACAACATTCCTAATTTGAAGAAAATTATTTTTTTCGCTCTTGTTAAATCGTTTTAACCTTCAATTTGTGGAATAAAATTTTCAAAATGATTCGTATGATTCATGAACGCTAAAAAGAGTAGAAGTAGTAAATAATTCGCTTTATTTCTTTCTATTTCATAGAAGGCAGGTGGTCTGATGTACCTCTCGCAGGACCGTGGCGTGTTTTGAACGGAAAATTTGAAAGTAAGTGTGCTTTAGACGGATGCAATCACGTTAAACATTTCGGAATATGGCTGAATGTGAACAATAAAATCTGTTTGAGAAACGTGAATAACAGTATACTGTCTCAGATTTCCCAAGGTGAACGGGACGAAGTCAGCTCTTGAATACGCGTTCGGGGTTGAATAGCTTATCTCTAATTAGGAGGCTGTTAACATAGTTCACAGCTGAAGTTGTGTAGCTCGAGTGTTTAGGGAGGTTGCGACGGTACCGCCTGTTCTTAAGTGTCTCGAGGATTACTCCCCTAACAGAGTGAAATCCCGAATTTAGTTAGCACGGCTCAGGGAACAAACAGGACTTGGCTACCCGCTTTACCGTTAACTGAAACTCGCTTTCAAGTTCCTTATGTGAATTACGTCTCGTAAAATCGCTTTTCGAAAATTCAAATCAATATTGTGCTCTTCTATGCACTTGTATCTGATAAGTCAACGTCAAGTAAGGGTGCCTGTCGTTCCACAACGGCTTACAATAGTAAAATCATCCTTTTCATCGATAGTACGTCATTACAAAACGCTGCAAATTCTTACACACGAGTCGGTTATTCCTCGATCCAGACGCATGGAGATTCGTTTCTTCAACATGGGGAAAATGGGGGAGACAGTGGGTGTGGTGGGTCCCGGACCTATTCCAATCGATTCAGGGTCCAAAATTTAGTGGAAAATGATACCCCACACGCCTAGGTACCAGAAATCTCGAAAACACACTATCTAAATGGGAAATAGATAGCCATTTTGATCCATAACCTATTCCAGTGGGTGCCAATCGTTCTGGGACCCATTTCATTGGATTCAGCGTCCAAAATTTAGTGGAATATAATACCCCACACACCTAGATTCCAGAAAATCTCAAAAATCCAATTCTCGAAATTCAAATTTTGACCTCTACCCCACCCAAATTTGGTCCGATCGGGTTGAAAAGTGGATGAAAGTGGACCAACTAGAGCCAAAACGGACTCCTGACCAAAATGTCAGATTTTTAGAATATTTTCTATTACCAAAGTCGGCATGGACGGCGGACGGACATTTTCTGGTCAGCCAGGCAGACGGTGTCACACGAGGCTCTCCACGTCCTCACAAGGTAGATGCCGTTGGACCTCAAGCTCCAGGCCCTGGCATCAATGTGGCACATCAGCCACGGCCGGGAGAGCATGATAGCCGGATGCACGACTGAGGCCGAAATCACTGAATGGATCCTAGACAGGTGGCAGGAGCGATGGGTTGCATCCCCCAATGGGCGGCACACCTACAAAATCTGGCCAAGTGTTTGAGTGGCCCTGTCACAGCGCTATGTTGATGTGGACCACTACATCTCAACGTTTGCCTAGCCATGGCGACTTTAAGCTAAGCTCCATGGCATGAGATTGAAGCCTTCCCCCCTCTGCGAGTGTGGCGAGCTTGAGACGGCTGACCATGCCTACCTTCGATGCCCAAAATACGCGACTGCACGAAGACGATGGCTAGCAGTACTGGGCCAGGCTGCATCAGAAGAAAATCCATGGCAGGCAGCTTTCCAATCAAGAGGCAATGCAGAAGGCACCAAAATATTTGCCCATCGAGTCATGGCTGCAAAAGGCTGGCCCTCAGGCCAATCAGGCCAAGACGCCCCTCCTGGCCCCAACCGTGCTACCTCCACGAGGTTCATCCCGGGTACTGCTGAATAGCAATAGCGAAACGCACGGCAGGAGAGTGAGCGCAACCATCAGGCAGTAAGCAAGCCCCGGTAAAGCCGCAAGGCGTAGGAACGGGAAGAAGGAAAAGATCTGATGGACGGACATTTGCTAATTTTGATCTGGACACAGATGATGAATTAGTTCAAATTTTAAAACTTAGCTCCTAGTATTCTGGCTTCAGCTTATTTCTTCTGTTAATCGTTTTTCATTTTGCCATTACCGGGTCTAATAATTTGAAATGCTGGAAGCGAATGACCTGAACAGGTCCATGACCTATAGGCCAATCAGAAAGTCCACGGCAAAAGTATTATCAATTTATTTGTTGGAAAGTAATTTTAAAATATTCTCTGTGATGTATAATGATTGAATAAAAACACAATAAATAATTGAATCATTAATAGGAAAGCAGATATCATCAATTGGGTTATGAAATCAGGCTATGTTCTCTTTTGTTACCCGTTCTGGAGTTCAAAGCCTAAAATGAAAACAAGAATGCACGGTTCTGAGGCCCCTCGCTGAACCGACACACGGCAGTAATAATTACCATCAGGAACGTCAATACGACGAGTTCATTACGTAGGATCTGTTTTCAGCACATTCAACAGAGTCGCAAGTTATCCCAACTCCAATTAAATTTCAAGATACGTGACTCCATCACAAAATGATACGAAACATTGGATTAGTATGTATCGCATCCTCGCGAGCTAATCGCTCCCGTTTACCGAAAACGAGAGACAAAATAACTTCTCACGTCCAATGTCAACCCCCTCCTCCATTTGAACAGCTTCAAGCCTGGATGCTCCTCATTTCCATTGTGTACACATCCATCATGCCGGGGAAACGGCATCTGTTAGACTCTTGATGGAAAGGACTCGAACGTTTCTCACCCTGACGCACTTTAGTTCGTTTAGTTAACTAAAAGCCAGTGTCGCGGGAGGCGGCTTCCCAGGTAGCTCCTAGGTTATACGTATATCATCCCTTAACAAAAGCAATAATTCGCCTCACGTAATTTCCACGGGTTTCCACCCGTCAATGTCCTGTCGTAATTTTGGTCTTTGAAATATCTCGACAACTATTTTCAAAATCCCTTAAAAAAGAGTAATACCTACCTTAAAAATTCCGTCAATTTCATCTGACGTGAAATTTCTCGGGCCTTTTATTAACGAGTGTAGTATGTGTCCTGACATTGGACCTGTTTTCTCGTGATGTTAAATTTTGAAGGCTGAATCCATTGAGATCGCCGATTAGCGTCCCCTGGAGATTGGGTCAAATGGATACCGACTTACCCACTTCGAAAGTGGGTTATCGAGTGCCTGAGGTATCATTTTCCACTAAATTTTGGTCGCTAAATCGATTGGAAAGAGTCCGATACACTCAACCTACTTTGTTTTCCCCACAAATACCCATTGTAGAATAATATGCAGCGTTTTCTGTACATCTCGTTCTACTAGGAAGGCGAAATTGAATTGATTGGCATCAAGTCCAAGCTCAATCAGTCCCAAAATTGTTCAATTTTAAAGGTTAATTTCAATGTTAACATTGTGAATGCAAAATCCGATATTTTTATCATAATAAATTGAAAACTTTAGGGAATGATGGTAATTATAGTGAAGTTGGGGTTACTCAAGTGATCAAGAAACTTATATTTCGATGTCAAAAATGAAAAGGGGTAGGTGCCCTTATGCTCCCTATGCCCATCACTTACTCTTTGGAGGCATTGAGCACAAAAATAACTGAAAACGTACTTTTTTTTAACGAGATCATCTGCCATATGTTTGGGACTCCTCGGGGAAGAGAAAATGCTGAATTCCCCATCATTTCTTCAGTAATACCACTCAGTCTATCACAATTTCGCTACCAAATCCGTAATTCATCAATATCCAGGCACCCCAGTACTCAGAGTTAAATTCAATATGCAAGAAGAAAGACAATTGCATTTTTATTGTTAGACCTAAATTTATTTTCTAAATAGAAAATGGAATTTACGGAATTCCTTAACGATTTCAGCTAGTGACTCGTTGATAAGGAGTTAATTAATCGATTTCCATTTACCCGATCGTGTTTTTAAAGGATTTTTTAATTTTTTAAAGGATCTTTTTAATTGTAGCCTCAACAAAGTTGGCTATTTTGGTTATTTGAGGTATTTAATGAATTTTTACCAAGGTAAGTTCTTCTAGTTTCTCGAAATCTTCGCTGAAGGGACATATTTACTTGAGTTTTTCGCACGCAACCCTTGATAAGGATGCATTATGATCATAATTTAATGAAACAGGCACATGAGGACAAGCATATGTGCTCTGCCGTTTTAGTTGGTTTTTCCTTGAATAATCAACCCATGTTTTCATGCATAAGTCAACCTCTCCCAACTGCCCTGAAATTTTTTTCTGTGCGTTTCAAGGTGTCTATATCAAAATGAGCAAATTTCCGTCCGCCGTCCACCACGTTTTTGGTGATAGAAATTTTTCTAAGAATCTGAAATTCGGGTCAGGGACCCATTTCCGTCCCAATCAGACCAAATTTGGGGGAAGGAGTCAAAATGTGTATTTCGACAAATATATTTTCGGCGATCGGCGTGTGGGGTACTATTTTCTCTAAATGTTGGACGCTGAATCCAATGAGACGGGTTCCGGAACGATTGGCGCCCATAGGAAGTTATAGGTAAAAATGGGTATCTATTTCGGTTGTAACTCGAGATTTCTGGTACTTTGGCGTGTCGGGTATCATTTTTCACAAAATTTTGGACCCTGAATCGATTTGAACGGGTTTGAAACACACCACTTCCATTTTTTCTTCATGTCCGATATTTTCGACGATTTAGACGTATGGGGTACTAAATTGCACTAAATTTTGGACGCTGAATTGATTGGAATGAGTCTCCATGCTCCTGATACGAGGAACAACTAACCCCTGTGAAGGAATTTGCAGCGTTTTTTAATCATTTTTTGTTATAATCAGGATAGATACGGACTTTGATATTCGACAGATGACTATGATTTGTTAGATGACTCTTTGCCTAATTATTAACCTTCTGTTCTTAGGTGAACCTCGGCCGCACAAAAAGTCTTGGAAAAATCAAAATCAGAACCAGACGCAAAATCAGAATCAGAATCTCAAC